>OZ024712.1:17038532-17173532 GCA_964016945.1 Microplitis deprimator
TACTTATTTTTAAGCAAATTATTGAACATAATTGTGAATAAATATATAAAAAACGTTTATACATTAATTATATTAGATTCTAAATTTTTAAACTTTAACATAAAACGTAACCCTTCTGAGCTTGAAAATCTCATAAAAAAAGGAAACAAAGGTATTTTCGAGCTCGAAAATGTATTTATACTAATGTTTTCGAGCTCTTAGAGAGTCAAGATCTGTTAGAAATTCGGTTTTCGAAAATCGAACCGAAACCAATAACTTCCCGTTTCTTTGAAAATTTTCAATTTTCTGCCCTTCGGCCGGAAAGTGGCAACTTTCGGGCCGCTGCCCCGAACGAAATTGCAACTTTCCCGCTCCGTCGAACAGAAAAATAGTATACGTACCTTTGCCAATAAAAAAGAAAGCCTCAGACTACATATTTGTCAGCCTCGGCCAACAATTACATGTGCTCTGAGACTTTTCTCATTTTACTGGCCTAGGTATGTAATATACTATTATCGCCCTTAAAAAACCTTATGAAAATGAAAAAATGAATGAAAACCGAAGAATCGCTCATTACCTGATTTTTGGTGAATACGATAAATTTAAAGCTTCGGGGTGTTAAGAAAAAAAAATTGTAGCGCTTTGAAATTTTCAGGGTTTTTTCAAGACACTTTGAGGTTAAAAAATTACCGACGATATCTTTCGTTTATGAGTTATATCCAAATATCTTTAAATATGCGAATTTTTAACATTTTTTTAATGAAAACTCTATCAAAAAAACCCATGGATTCCCACATGGTATTTTCGGATGAATTTCCATATAGTTCTCAATAAAAATCAACTTATAGATCTCGATATAGATTCTCACATGAGTTCCTATGGGAATCCACACCATGCCAAATCCATATGGGAATCTATAATGGATTCCCATGTGGATTTTTATCTATATTTGTTATGGAAATCCGCACCATGTCAAAATGGAAAGTTAGGTACCCACAGTTTCCTATGAGGACTTCCCATATGGCAATTCAGATTCCTATGGTTTCCTACATGGATTCTTATATAAATCCATGCACTCTTATATTATAATTTCTATAGATTCTTACATAAAGCCATACTTTCGTATATAGATTCCTATGGGTTCTCATGCAATCCCACATGGATTTTTTTGATAGGGCATTGGTGCTTCGAAAAAAATTTTGATTGTACTTTAGCCTATCGGTTATTTTAGATTCCTATTAGTTTAGCGAATTTTATAAGTTTGAATAAGCCAGATTCTAATTTCACCAGATCTTTTAGCTTCAAAAGATGAGGATAAGTGATTTAAAGTAAACCCGAACTGCTGTAAAGTGATCAGGGTTATAGGACAGGGTGGAACTGCTGATAAGCGCTCGCCTCTAGGTAGCAATGGTGTTGGTCGATAGTGTTATGGATTGGTCACAGTGTAGGTGAAAACGTTGGGGTGATGATTGACACCATTCTTATTTATATTTAATAATTTATGTTATTTAAAACAGTTTTATTATTGAATTTAAAAAATTTAATACAGACGGTCTAAATAAATATTTAGTTGAGTTATGTCATGGTTACGAAGAAATAATTGGGCAAAAATAGATGCTCTAGCTGCAGGGTCATTTATTGCAGCTAGAAGGGTTTTGGAAGTAGTAATTTCCAGATTACTAACAAAATTTTCCGCCCATTTTTCCAAGACAGGATTGTTATTTGCTGATATTATTTTACCTATGTATAAAAGAGGCGAGTTTTTATATTCGACATTGCCATCATCATTTGGAAACACCAATGCCTTAAATGAAATTAATAAAATTATGTCAAATAAACAATATAATGTTGTGAAATAATAATAATAATTAAAAATTACCTGGAACAAGCAATTGCCATTTTCTGTACGAGCAACATAGTGCGTTTCGTTATTTATCTTATAGCGAAGGACAATATTTTCATTTTTAAAAATATATGAATAATTAATGTTTCGTTCGCTCAAATTGATAACACGAACTGATGGAATAATTAATTTTCGTCTTTCAAGTTCAGAGCAAACAGTAATCTTTAAGCATCTGTAATTATTATTTAAATATTTGCGATCAACTCCATAGTCTTTGCGTTTAACCATTTCGTCAAATACGTCAAATTTATAATAAGTTTCTGCGGGATAATAACGGTATTTTTTATAAGTGGCATAATCCAGTTTTGGTACGTCATTATCGTCGTATTCAAAACAATCAGTATAAACTATCGATGTGGATGAGTTAACTGTTTCATCGTATACCTCGACTAGTATATTATCGACTATAATAGATGTACTGATATTCATTAAATCATCAACATTGATAATGTCACCAGGATTTAAATATTTCATCGGAGGTTTATAAGTTATTTGATTCAGTACTGATCTAGTTTTTGATTCTGGTAATTCAGGTAATGAATGTAACATAAGATGAATAACAGCGTGTTCATTAAGAAGATCAAAAATACTGGAGAATGTCATTGGATCATGACTCAAATCAATAAGTGATTTCTTACACTTATTCAAATCTTCATTGATCGTATTTTCAATATCGCGACTATTGCTAGCCGTTATGACGCGGCCTTTATGCACAGACGATTCGAAAAAATGGTCATCCAAATTTATTTTCTCCTGGCATTCCGCGAGTAATTTACACATTTCTGCTTTGTTAACATGAACCTGAAAACCAAATTTTATTAATATTGAGTTTATTTAGGCGACTATCAACAAATTTGCCTTTACCGAAGGGTAAAGTTTCGTCAAAGGCCAGGGATGTCATCACCTTATTACATTTTTTTTATTGCCTGCATTAATACTGAGAGGTTAAATGTCTACAGCCAGTCAAAACAGGCTAATTTCTGACCGATAGTGTGCACGGAGAGAAATGTTAAGTAAATATGACTATGTAGCATAGTAATAATTACATTACTCTATAGTTTGTGTATAAGAGCGGCAGGACACAATCTATAGAGTAATGTAAATATTACTGTGCTGCATAGGCATATTCACTTGACATTTTTCTCCGTGTGGCTTAATAATAGTGCTGTATTATAAACGTGCTAATTTAAGAAATGTATAACCAGGAACCCGTAAAAAAATTATATATAATCATACGTGAAAAATGACCCAATATGATTACATACAATCATAGGTAATCAGGAATTACATATAATTACTAGGGTGGGCCGAAAATCCGCTTTTTTCGAATTTTCATTATTAATACCAAAAATATTTTTCTTTGTAGAAAAAAAAAATTTTCGGAAAACTAAAAAAATTTTAGGTCGATATCTTAGGCTCGCCAAATCCCGCTAAAATTTAAAGTTTTTTAAAATTTTTTTTCAACCCATTTTTATCGGAAATTTTATTCTCTACGAAAAAGGTCCTATAATAAAATTACGTAAAGTTGATAGTTACTGAGATAATTGCAATTTTGTTCTAAAAAATGTAATTATTCAAGATTATCAGTTTTTCAGGGTAAAATATGAATTTTATGATAGGAATTTCATGGGAAATTAAATTTCTTACAAAATTGGCCTTCTGGTAAAAACTTGAAATTTATAGTTATTCAGAAACTAGCAGTATTACGTTTAGATAGTCACATTTCTCGTTACTTGGTGGCTTTCACCAAGAATTGCTATTATCTTTGTAACTATCAACTTTGATTAAATTTTTATCAAGTCTGTTTTGTAGAAAATTGAATTTCCTATGGAATTTTTATGATAAAATTTATATTTTATCCTGAAAAAGTGATAATATCTTGAAAAATTTTATTTTTTAGAGCGAAATTGCAACTATCTCAGTAACTATCAACTTTGCGTGATTTTATTATAAGATCTTTTTTGTAGAGAATTAAATTTCCGATCAAAATAAGTCGGAAAAAAAATTTTAAACAACTTCTAACTTTAGCGGCATTTAGCGAGCCTAAGATATCAAACTAATTTTTTTTTTGTTTTCCGAAAAATTTTTTTTTTTCAAAGAAAAATATTTTTGGTATTAATAATGAAAATTTAAAAAAAACGTATTTTCGGCCCATCCTAATAATTACTTATATTAACATTAAATAGAAATGAAAAGGTCACTACTTTTTAGAATGCATCTATTTTTTTTATAGGGGGCGCTAGTAGAACATACATGAGTTAAATACATAGATAGTATACGTACAGAAAACAGAGCGAGATGTATACGAATGTAAATGTGGGAAAAAAGACAGAAAGATATATAGACGACAAATTTTGAAAAAAATCTTAGAAAATTCATCGATTTTTACTGATATCTTTTTAATGGGGAGTCGGTTGCTGATATTCAATAGAGTTCATACCGAGGATGAATGACAACCTCTACAACAAGAGTTAAGTTGATTTATTATTCGTGGCGGCTTAAATCCAGGCGGCTCACAGATATACATCCTGAAGGACGTCACGATAATAAACTTTATATTATACATGCTCAAAATAAACGCCGTTAAATGCCTAACCTCGGCCTCATCAACTTTTTCATTAAACACTTATCACTTCTGATTGGTCAAATGCAGTGTTTAAACTTTCTTAAAGCATTTGTGCATCCCTTCTACCGCAAAATTCGACGAAAATAGGCGTGATATATCCCTACTCTATAATCCAAGTTATCAAAATGTTCAAGATAGGTTACCGGAATGAACTCACCTTTACCTAAAGCTGCATCACGAGGAAAAAAAATTCTCTAGATTACATATGCGCATTAAAATGATCGGCTAACAATTGTGAATCCTCATTAACTGATAAATTTGTGACACCTCAAATTTATAACCTAAACTCTAATTTTATTAAAAAGTGATTGAAAGTAAGAATAAAAAAGTTTGGAAAATCCAAAAGTGCACGCCTCATAGCGCTTATTTAATTTTGAAGTCAAAATAACTTGTATTTCTAAATTAAAGAGTAAAACAAAAAAAAAATTTCGGTACTATCACGCCATTGTTTATGTCAACATTTGACGTCAAAAAAATAGAAAGAAAATTAAAGAAGAGTTTTACAAAAATCAGCCGCTTGGATGCAGCACCGGTAAGAGGCCCACAATAGAATATATCTATATATATGTTTGCAAAAATATCCGTCAGAGGTAGCACCAGCGGAAAAAAATATATACGGGATTTTGTACACAAAAATGCTATCAGTCATCACTTTTAATTAGATATAAAAAAAAACTATAGAAACTACAATAGTGAATATCGAAAGGGTTCATCTTGAGAAAATTCTGAACAAAATAAAAAAAAACCGCTCTCGATGCGATAATTTTTTTGGCAGTTATTATGACTACATCCAAAAAAAGTCTATACATACAGACATCCGGACGTCCAAGTAAAATTTTTTTAAACTTTTTTTTTCTTCGAATTAGCAAAACAAATGTTTTTGAAAAAACATTAAAAAAGTTTTCTCAAGTCTTTTCTTGATATACGTGAACTCATATTATCCTATCGATAAAGTATGAACGTAATAGAATAATTTTAAGGCCAGAAAATCGCTTGACGTGTTGAGAGTAGAGCACTACCTCAAACGCTTCGCGTTATGAGGCGTGCAATACTACATTTTAATAAAATGGAATCAAAAGAGGATATTAATTAACCTAAAATTTTAAGACTTGTTAGTTTTATATTTAAAAAAAAACATATTCAAGTTTTTATATTAAATAATCCACCTATTTGACTTTTTATTAGGTTAGTTTTCATGTTTATTAATTATGAAACAATAGAATAAAAATATTATTTTAATTACTATTAAATAAATAAGTATTCAATTTCATTTTTAATAATTGAATAAATAAATACTTAAGTAATTTTTTATAAATAAATAAACTTAACCAAAAAAAAACATTGGTTTCTATAAAGACAAATTATTAAAATGATCGCGACCGCATGACGCCGAGGTTAAGCATTTAACAACCTTTTAATTTTGAGAATTTATTATATAAAATATCGTAGACAACTATGTAGCATAATTGTAATACTGTAGCATATAAGTATAATACTCGATGGCACTAGTTATCTAAGTTACCTATTTTAACTAAATTAATATTTAATTATAAACAATTACATTTAGTTAAAAAATCGAGTATCGCATTAATCCTTTTCCGGTTAATCTTGGATCCTTACTCGTAATTTGAATCGCACGTCTTTGTCTTAAAGAGAGCGCTAGCCTGTTTAGTGGTGAAGGGGCAGAAAAAATAATAGACGAGGGCACATGCATGCACAACTACAATTAAATCGTTACTCACACAACCTTACTAAGAACTGTGGTTGGTTTTATCCTCAAACAGCTCACACCGATACTCTTCGAGATAGACTACCGGGAACGGATTAATCAGACTTTAGAGTTCCCAAAAATCATTAATAAGTACACAATCAACTCATCCCTGAAGTTATGGAAATGACTTTCTGTGAGCATTGGAAGCGTGCAATGATGGTGCATAGCACGGGATTCAACAAGATTTCAGACTTCGGGTGACATTAGCCCACGTCTTCGATCCGAGTAGCCAACTCAACCCTTTTCTAAAGTTGTCTCATTTTATTCTATGCCACGCAATATATTATTTTCAAATTAAATTTAAGCAATTTCTTACTTGGAATAGACACTCCCCGGTAGTGATAGACGTCACAAAATGTGTTCTTTTATTTCCTTTTAATCGTAAAACAGCTGTTTCATCAAGTAATAGTTTATATTTTATTTGATTATTAATAAGTGAAATATCACTTTTACCAATCATTCGAATATTTGAATTTTGGTTTTTTATAGTCCTGCATAATTTAATAATACCATACGAATATTTATCATCTATATAATTTTGGCTAATGCCAAAGTCATTATACTTAAGCCTATTGCTGCTGTTAAATAGTTTTAGTGGATCGGCTTCTGTATCATCAATGATGATTTCCGGATAAGAATAAGACACTACAGATTCAAGAGACAAACATTTTTCTTTTTTGACAGTTGTATAATGGACGCTAGTAAAAAGGTCAGTTTCAGTAAATTCCGCTGCTTTATAACCTTCGAATATATTCCCAAGGGTTTCAGTTGAAGATTCGTTGAAATCATTTATGTTAACGATGTCACCAGCAGATAATTCTGGCAATGGCACTTTTTTAGCATTAATACTTATTGCGACAAGAACAATGATGATATTAATTAATAATTTACTTTTTTTTGCGTACATTCTATACAATTATTACACTTGTTATTATATCGAACGTATTGTGAATAACTGATTACTCTTATTATTTTGCAAGACTTGCTATAACTCGAAAAACTGCGGTTGTGGATTAGATACAAATGCCTTAAATCAGAAATTTCGTCTACACTGCTAATATATCGTGATTGCGTGATTGGTCAAGCAACCATTAAAAATTTATTAATAGTGTCTTCTATGCTTATCTGCTGAGACTGAAGCTTGTTTATCAAATTTTGTAGAGTTTGAAATTTTTTTCACTGTACGAAATTTTTAGACATTTCATAAATAGCAAATTGATACTTCATTGACATTACGACAAAAAAAAATATTGCTCTTATCAGGATCTTGATGAATCCCGAATTGTGTGGATTTGAATAATTAGATGTAGTCATTTATCATTAGATAAATAAATAAATATATATATATATATATATATATATATATATATATATATATATATATATATATATATATATATATATATTAGGGTGGCGCAAAAAAACCGACTATTTTTTTTTTTCGATCTCGCATGAAAATTTGTTGGTTTACGATGTTTTAAGAAGCCTCTCCAAAAATTAGCTCGATAAAAAATTTTTAAGAGGTCGCTCACGAATTTTAAAAAATATCAAAAATTATTGAAATTCGGATTTTTTATTTCAAAATTTTTTTTTTCTCGTGGCAGCAATAGTTTATATTTGTAAAATCATGACTACGCGGAAAATTTAAACCCAAAATTAAAATATTTAAACCTCGCTCAAGAATTTTGAATGTTTCCGAGTGCTGTCTTTTGGACGTTGTCGAGCGATCCTTGAATATTAATAATAAAGCCTCGATTTTTTCACCATCAATTTACATGACAATAATGAAAATATAACCCAAGAAATAGAAATAATAAGTTTTTTACATACTTATTTATTTTTTAATTCAATTTGTAGATTTTTTCGCTTATTCAAAACTTACCAAATTTTATTGTTAAAGACTGTCCTGTATATTTTTGGTTCTGCAAAAGTTATATTTTACTGAAGTGACAATAATTAAGTTATAAAAAAATTCAAAAACTAATTCAAACTATTAGTTACATATTATCAGTTAATATTCAAAATTCTTGAGCGCCGTTTAAATATTTGAATTTTGGGCTGAAATTTTCAGCATTGTCATGATTTTACAAATATAAACTATTGCTGCCACGAGAAAAAAAAAATTTTGAAATCAAATATACGTGAAGAGTAATTATGGTAACCATTCCTAGTACGTTTATGAAGGTTCACTGTCTTTTTTTATCCATAAAGAATTTTTCACGCAATGATTTCTCGGTCGAAATTTCTCATAGAAACATTTATCTTTTTCAAACGTAGGATACATGTCAGTATACCTCGAGTACATTTCTTGTAATTTAGTTTTTTAAATGGGGAGGGGGGGGGGGCTCTGCCAAATTTCACGCATGTAAGTCTCATTATGTCAAAACGCAAGTGTTTTAATCTTTGACCCCAGTAAAATCCCCCTCGGAGTTAGTTTTCTAAAAAAATATCGATAGCGGAGGATTCGTATATATCATTTAAAAAAATAAAGTTAATTTTTTTATGCTCACACTAATGTTTTAATCTAAAACGTCTGAAATCTATTATCGAGTTTATCGATTACTTTGGCCCCAAAAATGTTCGACATTTAGTTGTTATTTTTACACATTTACACATTTTTGAAAATTCATTCTATGATTGTTTTATTTTAATAAATAGATGATAAAAAAACTATGACTCGGGAATTACATCAGCATTGCATAAAATACTGACTTGTCACTGATGTAAAGATATGATTTAAGAGTGACATCCATATTACGTATAACCGTGACTTTGCTACTGACATAAATGTATGATTTTAAAATTACGTCATTATGATATACGATAATAACTTTATTACGTCGTAACAAAGTGATGTAGATTTTATGTCAAGCGTACGTAATACATAACCCTCGCGGACTTGGAATCACTGTAAAGTCACAGTAGTGAATTTACTTTCACCGGAATTCTACGGTGTATTTACGGTGATTTCATCGTGAATTCACAGTCATTTTGTGCCATTTTGTCATTGTGATTTAGTAGTGATTTCACTGTGATTTCACTGCGAGTTTAGAGTAAATTAATGGTGATTTAATCATGATTTCACAGTAAATTAATGGTGATTCCACCATGATTCCACGGTAAATTAATGGTGATTTCACCACGATTTCACAATAAATTAATAGTGATTTCACCACGATTCCTTGGTAAATTAATGGTGATTTGATAGTTTTATGATGATTTGACACCACAGTCGTCAAATCGTAGCTTTAGAGTGGTATAGTGACAATTTCTTTTTTTTACTTCGATATTCGAAAATCGAGTTTTCATTAGAACGTGAGGTTAGGAGGCCCCGAACATTTGTTCATATCATTTCCCATGTGACGTCTGAATGACTGTGTGTATATTTGGAGCTTTCCTTTTTAAAAAAAAATTTATGGTGTCAAAATAATTCTAAATTATAATAAAGTAATTCATACTTCGTAATTATTATTATTATTATTATTATTATTATTATTATTATTATTATTATTATTATTATTATTATTATTATTATTATTATTATTATTATTATTATTATTATTATTATTATTTTCAGTTCCAAAGTTTACGAGTAAAATAGTAAGAAATTCACTGCCAATTTACTGTACATAGAGAAAAAAATATAGTCAAAATTACAATATTGTAGTAAAATTTAATAACAGATGTCAGTAAATACATTCTGTATTTTAATTTGCAAAACATTTAGTAAAATTTACTGGTTGGCAATTATTACATAAGAAGATATTAAAAATTATTATACGTAATGTATTTTTTGCCAACACGATTATATAATCTGTAAATTAAATTTTACTATGCGTAGATAAAATTAAAAGTTGGTAGGAATAGCATATAAAAATATGTATTACAAGTTCAGAAACTTTTGTTCAAAGGAAACATCAAGCCATTAGACATAGGAAAGGACTCGCACGCGGGAGATCAGGGTTCGAATCTCGGTTAAAACAAGTGATTTTTAAAAATAAAAATCGATACGAACACCAATACAGATGTCATAAATAACAATAATAATCAAAATGATAGCACTAATGATAAAAAGTTAAAAGTTATTAAAAATTTATTTTGATTGGTTTCCATTCTAATATAGTAAAATTTACTGAACTGGATATAGTAAAATTATTTTCATATTTTTTAGTGAAATTTACTACATTTTTTTTTCCGTGTATTTTCACTGTGAATTTACTGTAAGTTCACTGTAAATTTACTGTGAATTTACCGTAAGTTCACTATAAATTCACTGTGAATTCACTGTGAATTTACTGTAAGTTCATTGTGAATTCACTGTGAATTTACTGTAAATTCACTGTAAATTTACTGTAAGTTCGATGTAAATTCACTGTGAATTTGCTGTGAAACCACTATCGAATCACTGTGAGATAACCATAAAACTACAGTGACCGAATGGCACAAAATCATGGTGAATTCACCGTAATTTTATCATGGTCTCACAATGTTTTTACTATAATCTCACTGTGATTTTACAGTGATTCCAGGTCCGCAAGGAAGTCATAACTGTGACGTCATACAAGAGTCATGCTTACATCAATATGATGTCAAGTTTTTACATCATATTAAAGTCATGTAGAACGTCAGATTGACATCAAATTGACATAAGATGCCGTGACATTTCTATGACTTACGTATGACGTCAAAATAAGATCACGTGTTCCTTTGGGTTTCTTATGTAAAACTCCCATATGGAAATCCAGATACCCATGATTTCTTACATGGATTTGTATAATTTCATACACTTCTATATTAATTTCTATAGATTCTTCGATAAATCCATACTTTCCTATATGGATTCCTATGGGTTCCCATGCAATCGTACATGGATTTTTTGAACTACACAATTTTAGCACCTCTTTTTAAAAATTTCGCAACGAAAAGGACCTTAATCGATAGGTCTCCGTTAGGTCCGTTAAGGTCCACCAATTTTTTTGTTAGGTCTCCTTTTGATTCTTTAAAAATAATTTCTTAAATTTTCCATAAAAAAAATTTACTATCTAGCACCTCATTCATAAATAAGTTGTTATTTTTTATCATTTTCTTTTTTTTAATCGTTAGGTCAGTTAATCGTATCATTTGTTTTAAATATTTTATTAATAATTATATTATAATTTAAATAAAATTCGCGCATGCGCATTTTACGTTTATTCAATATATGGCGCGGAATTAAAATTTTTCCGTTTCTCTTTAATAATTACATGATTATTAAATAAATAATCATGCTAAAATTGTGTAAGTCTTTGAGACATCTATAAGTTATCAGTTTTTAGGCAACTTCTTGACATATCGATAAGGCAACGATATATGTTGACAAAACGATCAGAAATTTATGTCACCGAAAAAATATCTACTTAAAAGACTTAATACAAGTGACGACAAAAAGTGGTAAAATTAGACATCTAAATGACCTCTTAATTGGAATAAGACAGGAAAAACAATAGAACTCGGCTCTGTTTCCGGAACCAACATTTACATGTCATATTTATACCAAAAAAGGTGACTTTGAGACAAAAAAAAATTCGTCTCATCCTTTTAAAAGATATCTTTAAGACATCTTAAAGTTGACTCTGTGTTACTTGGGTTTAAATTAAAGAAAAATTAACCGCAAATTGTTATTTTCAACTTTTGCTGTAAACTTGTCCGCAAATTCGGGCAGCAGATTTCAGGTAATTTCAACATCAACCTACCGTCAATTTCAAGCGAAAGTGGCTATTAGAGGATATACAAACTCTATTATCAGTTTAAAAACACTCTTTGTCATTAATGTCTGGCCCCCTATCCGGTTAAGATTCTATATCTATAATCTGGGGGACCAGGCATTAGTGACAACAAGTAAACAATAGCAGCGGTAGACGTGTTAATGAGCCTGTAGATTATCATCTTATATCTTTCTCCTTTTTTCCCATTAAACGTACATTAGATATTGTCATCCCAATAAGAGATTAGACTTCGGGTATCGTCAGTTTCTTCTCGCTCTCTGGATGTCTTACTCTTACGTGTTATATGTTCTCCCACTTTTCAGGACGCATGCGCAGTTCATAAATGTTCGGTAGTGGGGACAGTTTCCGAGATCTATTCTCTTATTGGGCCCACAATACTTTAAAATTAACAGCTCAAGTCTGAGCGCTGCTCATAGTTTCTGACCACACTGATCACAGTTCATTTAAAACTCGGACGTCTTCCGAATAAGTGGTTTTTAAAATACAGAGTGCTCAGTTACTGTAAAGCAACGAAATTGTGTAATTAAATACGTCTTTCATACACATTACGTTGAAAGTATTTAATTTATTGTTGTGTCATAAGATTAGAAGAATTCAAGTTATTGATATTTTAGTGCGTTCTTTTAAAAATTTTTTTTTTCTTTGGCTATCCTACCTATTCGGCCACTTGCTACTTTTTTAAAAGTTATACGTCTGTTAAATGAAGTGATTTCTAAATAAATTCAAAGCTTGTTAAATTACTTAGAAGCTAAATAATAAAATTTTGATTTAGTTGAAAACTATCATCCATACTTGGTAAAAAAATTTTTTGTTCGGAATTTAAGTTTTTATTTCGGTCCAATAACTATCAAAAAAGTATTGATCGAAATGTCATCGATTACAAGAGGCCACTTAATGTCTGCGATTTTCGAAAGTGATACTAAAAAGTGTAAAAAGTTATTGAAATCAAGTAAAGTTCTACAACTTCCTATTCTGCGTGGTGAATATAATATATTTAAAATGGCGCTGAAGCGTAAACGTGTAGAGGCGGCTAAGTTATTGGCTAAAAATTGCATCAAAATAAGACATAAAAAATTGGATCGTTCTTCGAACAGCCTGCTCCACGATGCTGTTCGATCAGGACAGCTTTAAGTTGTTAGAATACTTGTGAGTAAAGGTGCTGATGTAAATGCAACCATTAGAAATGGGATGACTCCTCTTCACGTTGCAACTAAACATGGATATCTCAAGATTATGGATTATCTTCTACGTAATGGTGCAGATGTGAATGTAAGATGTACAGGACCTTATTATGTTGGATTTATGCCCCTACACTTTGCTTGCCAATCGAAAAATCTTAAATACGCTAAATTGTTACTAAAACATAATGCTTCTGTTATTCCAGTAAACGATGATGTTCATCCGATTCATATTTCGATTTGTTGTCTTTATATCAAAATGACTCAATTGTTATTGGACTATGGCGCAAGTATGGCTGTTAATAAACGATTTCATTTAGATCATTTTAAAATCAAAGGGTATATTATTGGCAGTTCTCGACGATATCCGACAGAAGAAGAAGCTACCTTACGATATTGCGATGAAGATTTAACTTTATTACACCACTCAGTTACTCGTCATTTTATACCTATAGCCAAATTATTATTGAAATATAGAGATGTAAATATTTTAAGCAATACTGGTCTATCTCCATTGTCAGATGCTGTAATAGACCATAATATTCAAATGGTTAAGCTCTTATTGAATAACGGAGCTCTTGTAAGCTACGATTATGACGACGGTAAAAAGATAGTAATAAAACAACTTTTCAAAGACCGAATCGGTATAAATATATATTATTGTAAGTCATAGTATAGTTTAGCTGATAAAAAATTAGAAATTATCAAATTACTAATTGATGCAGGAGCTAGCAGCAAGGTATCAGATGGTAAATTTAGTCTTCTCTTTTACTGTATTTGGCACGGGTATTGAGAAATTGTTAACCATCTTCTGTATCTCACCGATTTTAATTTCTTTTATTTAGAAGATTATCCGGTCCGCCTTGCTCCTTTTAATGAAGATCTTATAGATAGAACTCCAGAGATTGCCAATGACACAGAGTATATAACAAAGCGCAAGCTCGAATGTGAAGAACTTACTTACCACTTGATAGCTGAAAGATATTCGAAATATTTTATAGGTTTCCCGATAGAAACCGACGTAAGTTATGAAGACTTAACTATAAGTCCATATAATCTTGAAGTCACAGAAGAAGAACATGAAGATAGAGTCAACTCTATTTTCTATTTATTTTTATTTTAATTTCAAGCTCTTAAAAAAGTGGTTCTAATCGATTTCAAGAGCTCGACGTTAAAATGGTAATAACTAGAAAACAATGCGGAATTTGAAAAAACTTTACTCGTAATAATTTGTAGAAAATAAAATTGTCAACAAAAAAAATCTTAAAACATTTTGTGATAAATCTGATAGTTTCGCCGGAAAAGTGAAAAGATCTCCAACTTTACTTCGAGCTCCAGTAACTTTTGAACAGGTGGATTTATCGAAAAATGATAAGAAACTTTTTTTGTAGAGCGTTCAAATTCCCACAAAAATCTGTATTGGTCTATTCGATCTATTGATTTGTTAGAGAGTTAACAATACTTACAGCTAAAAAAAAAATTATTCCCGTGTTATTTGAATGGGAAAATCGAATTTTTCAATGAACTAGGTCTGTAATCGACATAGAATTTTTTTTCTTGCGCGAAAATTTTTTTTTTGTGTTGAACTATGATTTTTTCCACATGCACTTAAAAAAAAAAATCGGTCTGTCAGTTGACCCTGTGGGCAAGCCTCAAAACTTCCCGCAGTTTTCGAGCTCCTTGAGCTCAAAAACATTGTCGAGAATGCATTTTCGAGCTCGAAAATACTTTTGAGTGCCTTTGTTTTTGAAAAATAACGTTTTTTACCATTTTTTCTCCAACAATATATCTCGAACGAATTCACCGATTGCAACGGTTGAGATGGCGATCGACGCGTTTTATTGAGTTCTAGAGCTGATCAAATTTTGAAATTGATTTGTCGAGTCGTTTTTGAGAAATTTCAAAAAAACTAAAAAAAAAATTTTTTTTTAATTCTTTCGTTCACGGTTTCTCTTGAACGAATGAACCGATTTTGATGATTGAGGTGGCATTCGACGCGGTTTATGAAGCTTCAGAGCCCAGTTGATTTTGGAATCAATCTATCGAGCCCGTAAAAAGTTATCCGAAAAAAACATTTTTGAAAAAAGTTTAGTTTTGGAATATCTCCGAACGAGATCTACAGATCAAGCTCAATTTCTTTTTCAGCTTCGAGATACTGACAAACCGCGTCGAATGACACCTTGACAATCAAAATCGGTCCATCCGTTCAAAAGTTATAGATATTTACATACGTACGTACGTACGTACGTACGTACATACATACATACACTCGGACATCATCTTGAATTTAGTCAGAATAGCTTTTTTTTTTTTTTTTTTTTTTTTTTTTTTTTTATTTTATTGAAAATATAGAAGAAGGCTTGAGCTACAGCTCACTCTGCCTGAACTACATTGAGTTACAATAAAGTTAACTTATCTACTAAGTCTTCCTCAAGAGATAACAGAACACTACTAATTTAATCATATTATTGTAGCTCCATCTAGAATAAATCTTAATTAAGGCACTGATTTTTAAATTAATTCTAGAATAACAAAAACGTAAAGATTAAAATTATATAAGCTAATAAAGTTAGATATTAATATCAATAGAACTAATAAATTTGGAAATAGGTATCACAGACGCAGGATTCATTTCACTAAGAATGGCTTCGATATTGTAAGGAGGAAAGATCTTGACTTTTATGAGATCATTTAGAAGGGTGGCTCTAACGGTATCAAATAATTTACACTGAAAAAAGATGTGATTAGGTTCTTGACTAGATTTTTCACAAGGGCACTGACTTGAATCTATAATTTTAAGACGATGAAGGCTCTCAGCTAAGGTTGTCTAAATTTAAACTTGTGAAACCACGGTTGTGCGTCAACTGAGTAGAACTTGGCGAAATAATTTTTTCCCTTTTCTCTACCAGTATTACAACACCATAAATCAAATTTGCATTTGATTTTTTCCCTCCAAATGCATTTAAAATCGGAGGCTGGGATTTGAAGCTCAGTATCTATACCTCTCATTATGCTGTCTTTGGCTATTTGATCAACTGTTTCGTTATAAGCTATACCCACATGAGCAGGTATCCAGAAAAATTTAACTTTTTTGTTCAAAAGGGATAATCTACATAATTGGTCTTTAATAGCAAGAATAATTGATTTTTGATGCTCATAATTGTGATGATTTTTAAGAGCACATAAGACACTCCTGGAGTCGCTGAAGATGTAAAATTGAGACTCTGTGCATTCGAAAAAAGCTTGAGGAGTAGTCGTAATGGCCATGGCTTTGGCAGTAAAAATAGATGCGTATTTGACTGTGCGGAACATACCACCTTCCCCAGTGACTGTATTTAGGTTCGCGAAACCAACAAACTCTCTGTTGCTCATTTTGGAGCCATCTGTGAACCAGCATATACCATCGATCAGTTCTTGTTTGAAGATGGAAAGAAATTGGGTGTTGGGATCGGCTGTTTCTCGAAGAGTTGAACCTTTTTTTAAGTCAATATCTGGTTTATACCACAACGATTCGAATGCATAATTGTAGCACCATGGTCTATCGGATGAGGCTATGTAGTGTTGTATGGGTATTACATCCTCATAACATATTAGCAACAAGGGTTTAGAATCACGTCGAGCTGTAGGAACGTTTCTTCTTGCGATCAGCTTGTCTAGGACAGGCGATAATGGATGTTCAGAGTTAGCTTCAACCCTAGTTAAATAATTCATGCATAGATATTGGAATCTAAGATGAATAGGTGGCTCTTTTGCTTCAGCCAGCATTAGATTGATTGGCGTTGATCTTCTGTAACCCATAGCTAGTCTGATAGCTCTGTTCTGAATAACTGTAAGCTTCTTTAAACCTTTAGATGATAATGAATGAAGTAAAAAACCACCATACTCGATCCGAGATCTTATTAAGGATTTATAAAGTCGCAGCATAACACTGGGGTCCGCTCCTGACCAGGTAGTTCTGAGGTAACTTAAAATAGCCATTGGTTTGATACACTTTTCTCTGATTGATTCAATTTGTCGATCCCAGGTAAGAGAACTTTCAAAATATAGACCTAAAAGCTTAAAAACCGAGTTCGATTTAATCTTTTCTCCCCTAATCTTCAAAGTCCATTTTCTTGATGTTATTTTCTTGTTTCGGCTAAAAACACAAAGTTGATTCTTGCCTGGAGAAGGTTCCAATCCGCTAGAGTCCAAAAAGTTCATAATATCTGTCATGGTGTCTTCCAGATTTCTAATTGCCCGTTCGGGTTTTTCAGAAATAGCATGGTAAGTCGTATCGTCCGCGAATTCCATGAGCTGACATCTTTCTATTGGGATATATTCTAGTGGTGACGTATATATTGCATAAAGAATTGAGCTAAGTACTTCTCCTTGGGCGAGTCCCTTGAAGACTGTTCTTTTTTCATCAATATCTTCGTATCTAAATGTCAAGTGTTTAAGTCCGGCCAGGTTGTGTACTATCCGGAGATATAATTTTGGAACACCTAGATCCTTTAATCTTTCAAGTAAGACATCCGGTAGAACGTTATCATAAGCGCCTTTGATATCAATGGATAGGCCAACTAAAACTTCGTCGTCATCAAATGCGTTCAATATTTCTGTAGTGAGCAAGCTTAAATTGTCCATGCAGGATCTATTTCGCCTAAAACCAAAATGTTTGGCTGGCAGCTTTTTATAATACTCCAACCACCAACATAATCTTGAATTTAACATTCTTTCCATGGTTTTTAAAACGCAGGATGCCAAGGAAATCGGTCGAACTTTTTTGGAGTCGCGTTTAGGAATGAAAAAGACCATATATTCCCTCCATTCCTTGGGGAATGACCCTGTGAAAAATATCTCATTTAACAATTTAAGTAGTAGCTCTCGCAATTTCATTGGAAATTTTTTCAGGATTTGATAGTCGATACCATCAATCCCCGGACTGCTTTTGGGGTTACACTTGTCTAATGCAGTATCTAGTTCCATCATTGAAAAGTGTTGCTCAAGGTCTCCATCTCCTTCTTCGTTGAAGAAATCTGGTTCGAGTCGGGGCACCCAGGATGGACATAACTGTTCTATAGCTTGTTTGACATTTTCAATTCTTTCCTTAGAGTACTCGTTGGCCGTGTTAGGAGAGTTCCATCTGTTCTTAAAGCTTTTTAATTTTTTCCAAATGTAAGATGGATTAGTATATTTAGTAAGTGTGTCACAGAAGTTTTTAAAATTTTCTTTTTTTATTTTACTTAAACCTGTCTTCGCATTATGTTCCGCTTTGAGTAATTTTACCAAGTTTTCTCTGCTGGAGTTATGCTTAAATTGCAGTAAGGCAGCTTTTCGTACTCTTATTAGTTTTTCACACTCACTATTCCACCAGGGAGCAGCGTTAGGAGCCTTGATATTGGTCCTCTTCGTCTTTTTATTTTTGTTTTTTGTGTTGTTAGTAAATGGATTTGCATTATGAATACAATCAGTAATTATGGCTAAAAACGTTGTGTATTTAGTCCGGGTGTCGATATCTGTATTGCTAATGACTTCACTGCATTGGTCAATACAGTTTTCGAGGTTTTTTCCAATTAGCTCCCAATCGGTTTTACTGTTAGTTAGTCTAAATGATCTAAATGAGGTTTTTAGTTCTGATCTTGCATTGAGGGTAATGTAAATGGGGAAGTGATCACTACCCCAAGAGTCTGGCTCAACTGACCAATTATATAGGACTAGAGACGGAATGTCCACAAAAGCTAGATCTATAGTAGATTCGGAGCCGTATTGCCGTGAATAATATGTACTCTGGCCTTGATTTAAAACGTCGACCTCCGTTTTTTCCAATGCATTGAATAGATTTTTCCCTTCATCACAGCTTATACGATCACCCAAAAGTGGATGATGGGTATTGAAATCACCAGCTACGAGAAACCTTTCACCAAATTGTGACAGAAATCGCACCCATGAGGATTCATCTATATTTTGATCAGGAGGCCTATAACAAGATACCACTATAAGTTCAGAATCAGCTAAAAAGATTTGTATTGCACATAATTCTATTTTACCTCTGCAATGATATAAATTGTTAAGTCTTTTATATTTAATATTATTACTCACTAAAATGGCTACCCCGCCACCCACGCTATTAGAACGATCCTTCCTTACCATATCAAAGCCCTTGATAGAGAAATTAATATCCTTATTTAACCATGTCTCTGACAGTAACATCACGTCAAAATTGGACGCTCTGCGTTGAAGTTCTGGAAGTTTACGACGATTGCTGCGACCCCTATCCATAAATTCCCATTGAATCCACTCAACTGCGACAAAAACCGCATAGAAACCAATACAGTCTATAAGATTCTATGCGGTTTTTGTCGCAGTTGAGTGGATTCAATGGGAATTTTCGGATAGGGACAGTTCCATTGAAGAAAGCGAATCTGATTCGGATCTTTCTCCATGATTGAAAAGAGTAAAACCTAACTTGAAGCTGTTATGCGGCTTTGCCACACGTGTAATTCCAAAGCCTTCCAAATTCTTGGCCAGAACCTTTCTATATCCGGTATTGAATTGATTAGTTCAGTAAATTGCTTGATTGCATTTGTGGTAACCTCATCGCTAGTATTCGTCTTAGCGAGTTTAAGACTTTTGAGAGTGTTCTTAATGGATTCAGGATTAGGATTAATTATTGTAGGTGGCTTCGAGGCCGCCTGTTGTCTGTAAGAGGTTGGAATATTTGACTGCACAGAAGCTGTAGTGTGAGGTAAGTTAGGAAAATTGGCATCGCTAAGAAAAGGTACGGATGTTAATGGTTTGTCTCTTTTCTCAAACACATTTTTTGCTTGAATGAAGGACACATTGTCGTGTGCCATTATAAGTCTAATTTCCTTGTCCTTAATGATACTAGGACATGATTTATCTGTCGAACGATGAACATGTCCGCAGTTAATACAGTTCGGAGTTGATGAGCAGTCATTCTTTTCTTGATGTCTTGGTTGTGAGCATGTCAAGCATCTTTCAATTTCCTTACAGAATTTGCTAATGTGTCCCATCTTACCACATTTATAGCATTGTCTTGCAGCTGGGATGAACGGTGTAACTTTTACATTCGTTCTGAAAATAACAATAGATTTTGGCAGAATTGTACCTCTTATTGTGAAACATAAGGATTCTGTATCAACTCGTGATGGCCCGTTGTCAGTAATTACTCTTTTCTGAAATCTATAGCAATCAGTTACAAGAAGATCAGGATTGTGAGTAGAGTTAGCAGAGTTGATAAATTCTTCTTTCGTTACATCTGTTGGAATGCCTCTCACTACACATTTTCTGAATAATTTTTCTCTTGGTATGAATGCTGTAAAACCGTGACTGCTGATAAATGCATTGTTTACAATTTTGTTGGCCTCGTCACTTTTGTCAAATGTTAGTATCCAAGTACCTTTAGAGAGCGTTTCAATGAGCTTAAAGTTAACCTTACATTTTAGCAACTCCCTGCTTACTGTAACCACATTCTTGGGCCCCTTTTCTAGATTTAATTGTTTTAAGTGAATAAGAAAAGGACCTTTGTCCGTTCTTAAGTATTTAATAGGTGCTTGAGAGTTCTGATTTTGAATGGAACTATTATCTGCGACGTGTGAGTTAGGATCTGAGTTGGCAAAATTGGTACCTTTATTTAATGAAAGCACTCCTGGGATTTGTAAGATGTGTTTATTTTTGGGAACTTGATTCCCGATAGTCCATGTTTTTGATTGTTAGTGTTTTTCATATTGAGTTCTTTATCGTCCTTTCTTCTTTTGTTTAGAGATTGATCTTCGTTTGAGCTGCTTGTTCTACTTCTTCCGTTTTTGCTGTTGTAGGTGCGTTGAGTGTTTGCAAGTCCTTGTGATTCTTGCATTAAACTTGTAAATAGTTCCGAATTTTGTAAGTCATTGTTAGTTTCAAAATCTGTTATTAGATTAAAGTCTTCTTCCTCATCCTCTAGCATAGGCTCACTAGGTTCGTTCCCGCCTTCCGCCATACGGCGAAATTGAGGTTAGTTTTTAGTAATTCTGCAATTAATATATATCTGCTTATTTACTTAAGTAGATTAATCCGATAAGCTCCAATAAAGGAGAGTTTAGTTGGAGAAAGAAACTAGATTAATTTAATGAAATTATTTAGATTTTAGATTTTATTTTATTTATCTTTTTTTTTTTCACTACGTTAGATAAATAAAAATTCTATCCAGCTTCTTTCCACTTTTCGTCAGAATAGCTTCCTAGAACCTCAAAACGTCGAAATCTATTGGAATTTCGACTTTCACAAATCGGGGTGAAACCAATAACTTCCCGAATTTTTGAAAATTTGCAATTTTCTTAGCGGGAAGTTAAAAAAACATTTTTGAAAAAAGTTTATTTTTGGAATATCTCCGAACGTACCCTACCGATTAAGCTCAATTTTTTTTCAGCTTCAAGATATTCGCAAGCCGCGTCGAATGACACCTTGATGATCAAAATCGGTTCATCCGTTCAAAAGTTATAGATATTTACATACGTACATACACTCGGACATCATCTGGAATTTAGTCAAAATAGCTTCCTAGAACCTCAAAACGTCGACATCTGTTGGAATTTCGATTTTTGCAAATCGGGGTGAAAACAATAACTTCCCGAATTTTTTTAAAATCTTCGATTTTCTTAGCGGGAAGTTAAAAAAATGTTGCTCCGAAATGGAGCACCCTAATATACATATATACTTAATATTTGTATTAATATAAGAGTTTATGTTAAAAAAAATATTTAATAGTTTAAAGTGTTTCGAGGAAAAAGTTTGTATAATTGATATTAAAAAATATTATTGAAAAGTAATTTTATAATTATATAAACTAACAATTAATAGATTACTATTATTACATAAGTTTAATTTGTTTTACTAGAGAATTTAATAAAAAAGAAAAAAAGTATTAGGTAAACTTGTAACAAATACATGCTTTATATTAATCAAATTGATATTACGGTTACAAATAAGTTTCCGCCGTTTTTTAACACAAATTAAATGTTTATTATAGAAGAACGGTAATATAAATTTATTTAAAATATTGCCCATCACTTGCAACCACTTTTTTCCATCTCTCAGGCAGCATTCGAATCCCACGTCTGAAGAACTCCTTGTCTTTTGAGGCTATCCACGAATCAACCCAATTTTTGGTACCCTCATAAGATGTGAACCGCTGCGCCGTCAGAGCATGTGCCATGGACCGGAACAGGTGATAATCGGACGGTGCAATGTCTGGTGAATACGGCGGGTGGGGTAACACTTCCCAACCAAGTGTTTCCAAGTACTTTTTCACAAGAGCCGCAACATGTGGACGAGCAATGTCATGCAGAAGAATAATTTTTTCGTGTCTAGAATAGTATTGAGGGCGTTTTTCCTTCAGACCTCGGCTCAATCTCATCAATTGTGTTCGATAGAGGGCTCC
This sequence comes from Microplitis deprimator, assembly GCA_964016945.1. Lineage (NCBI taxonomy): Eukaryota > Metazoa > Arthropoda > Insecta > Hymenoptera > Braconidae > Microplitis > Microplitis deprimator. The sequence goes on from OZ024712.1 coordinate 17,061,173, forward strand.
AGTAATTGTTTCGCTCGGATTAAGCAACTCATAATACACTACACCTAGCTGATCCCACCAAATACACAGCATAAGTTTTTTTCCGTGAATATTCGGTTTTGCTGTTGATGTTAACGCGTGGTCGGGTAATCCCCATGATTTTCTTCTTTTTGAATTGTCATAATGTATCCACTTCTCATCACCAGTTATGATACGATGTAAAAAACCTTTTTTTTATGTCTAGCTAGCAGCATTTCACTTAAGCATAATCGGCGTTCAATATCTCTCGGCTTTAATTCGTACGGAACCCAATTTCCTTGTTTATGAATCATTCCTAATGATTTTAAACGATGTGAGACTGCTTGCTAAGTGACTTCTAATGTTAGAGCAAGTTCTTTTTGTGTTTGAGATGAATCTTCCTCCAATAATTCCTCCAATTCTGCATCCTCGTAAATTTTTGGCCTTCCACTGCGATCTTTGTCTTCTATGTCGAAATCACCGTTTTTAAACTTTTGAAACCACTCTCGACACGTTCTCTCACTCAAAGCACCCTCACCATATGCTTCTACGAGCAATTGATGCGCCTCAGCAGCAGATTTCTTTAAATTAAAGAAGTAAACTAATATTTCCCGCAAATGACGCTTACTTGGCTCAAATTTTGACATTTTAAACTTATAAAAATTATATTTTACCAATATAAAATCAATGATATTAATAGGTTATGTTGTTCTTGAATGTCCAAACTATTTTTGAAGCCGGTTATCATCTGCGAAAGCTAACCGAAACTCTGTGCCGCGCCATCTACAATAAAACGGCGGAAACTTATTTGTACTCCTAATAGCTTTCTATTAGACTAAATTTAAATAAAAAACAAATTAGTTTTAGAAAAATAGTGTTTTTTCAATTTCATTGTTAAATTGACATTTGACAATTAGTCGTTTTGTTTTGTTGTATTACTTTGCGTTTTTTTATATCTATAAATAGAAAGGGGATTAACAAAAAATAAATACTCATTTAAATAGTCGATAATTAACCGACTTTATGGCAGCAAATATTTATTAATTATACAACAATAATTTTAATAATTTAATTAATAATTGTCTGCTTGGAAAATTATTTTTTTTTTATTTTATTTATAAATTTTATAAATTAAATCTTTACATATTTTTTTTTTTTATTTAAAAACTTACTCTAGTTAGAAATTATAATTTCGCGGGTTTTTACTCAATATCTTACCGATATTCAAAGGGTGCATTCGGAACTTCTCTAACTTCAGGTCTAGCCAAGCGTTGTTATATACCCTGATATCCACCCTAACCATAAGTTAACTATAAGCTACAGCCGTATTTTAAAGGTAAAGGTAAGTGTTGGAGAGCAAACAGTTACCTTTAAGTTGACCGTAAATTGTCTGCAACTTTCTATTTAATTTGACTACAAGTATTACTGTCAGGCAATGACGTTAAGTTGATTGAAAGTTTCACTTCAAATTGACGGCAAGTTTTTCTGGCAAGTTACATTTAAGCTACTGCCGCATTCTGAAGCCAACTTAAAGGAAAGTATTATACAGCCAAGGTTTGCCAGAAACTTTCTCGTTAAGTTAGCCGAAAGTGTTGCTCTACAACACTTGTAGATCAATGACTGGCTATCAGGGCAGGGTTCAAGTCACGCCGTCCAGCTTTTAGAATTACCGGAATCTAGTTTTTCAACCTCATCATTACATCGATAAGTCAGCGAATCCGTTTTCAGTCAATCTCTCGTCACTAAGATACCAACCTCATAAAGCATCAGCGCTTTAGCGTTACACAGAGTTTCCACGAAGCTATGTACTTATTCCATTATTATCGATTCCGCGAAACTGTCAGCTGTAGGGAGTGTTATTGTTCAGATTATTTCTTAAAAACAGCTGTTATTAAGAAATTTTACTTAAACATATTATAAAACTCTTATATATTTTCTGTTTGATCATTTCAGGAAAACTTAAATGGAATATTACAATTATACAAATTATTGATATGGTAAATAAATAAAATTTTTTATTAAATATATATATCAAATCTATAAAACGTTGACAAAAGTAATGTCAATTTAAATATATCCTTTTTTAGTTTTTATAATACCAACCAAAAAAAAAATTTTTCCTTTGAAGTCGATTCCTCTGAAAAATAACTACTGAAATTTTCATAATGTGCCGAAAAAATTAAAAAAATGAATAAAAAACAAAGGATGTTTTGGTATAATTTTTTTTCTATCTTCATATTTCATTACCTGGGTCAAAAAGGTAGATCTGTTTTTAAATAGATGATAAATTCAAATATTTTTTCTATAATTCAAGTTTACAAATCATATTTATTTTATATAGGAAGTTAATATGTTTTTGCCCGTACTGTTCCTTATCCAGGCCAAAATCAGACTTATTTTCGTATGATATTTAGTCTGTTTTCAATCGGGTTTAGACTAAAAACAGACGTTTTTATTATAATTATTGGCCTGTATTCAATTGTTTTTAAGGACAAAAACAGACTTTATTTACTATAATTTTTAGTCTGTTTTTAATTGCTTTTAGATCAATAAAAGGACTTTTTATAAATATAAATAATAATAATAATTCAGATTTATAAATTTATTTTAATTTTCTTGGTATTTGAAACATGCTAATGCGCTTCCATAATAAGATGTCACAAGAATTTTGATAGTTTCTAATGCCAAAGTATTTTCAATTTCATCCAGTAATAAAGAAAAATTTCTTGACATTTTAAGAGTTATTTTATCACTTTTATTCAATGCTATCAATATGCAGTCAAGACAACTAAAAATTAAGCTGTCAAACTTTCATTAACTGCCGACATTTTTAAACAAAAGATACTAAATAAATAGTAAATAAAACATAATCAATTCTGTAACTTAATATTTTTTTTTATAAATATTGCCCATAAATAAAAATTTTTTATGTCCATGATTTAATCCAGTTTTGTCCTTGCAAATTTTCAGAACTAAAATTTTTCAAAGTTCAAGAATTAATCTAGTTTTGTCTGTTCGTAACGCAATTGTTTTTTAAAACGACAGGTCTAAAACAGCTTAAAATTTTTGTAAAAGTTCAAAAACAGATCAAATAGTCCAATTAGACTAAAATCAGATCAAATTTTTCGACCCGGGTATTCATTCATTCAATTCGAAAAAAATATTTAAGACTATTTATTAAATAACTAATATTTCAAGAGATTTGATTTAACCTTAGTTCAATCATTTTTTTTAAAAAACGTTGCTTTTTAATAAATTTTTCAATAAATTTAATTTTTCGCAAATTATTCGAGGCCAAAGTTGGATTCATAGTAAACTTTAGTATGATTTTACTTTTCTGGCGAAACTATCACTTATCTTAAAATGAGATAGGGTCTTTTATGTAAATCATTTCACTTCCTACAACTTATTTTTCACAAAGTAATACAGTTCACTTGAACCAAGAAAATTAATCTTGATACAAGAAATTTTTTTTAACGATTCAGAAATTTAAAATTTTCATGCACCTAGTAAATAATTATCTTAAATCAAAACTTTTTTTTCCTCAAGTTGACATATTTGTATGCTTAAATAAAAAAAATTTTTACTTGTTTCAAGAGTTTTTTTTTTTTTAATATGAGAGATATTTTATTAAGAAAGATTGGTAGTTTTTTGAAGCAATATTGCATTTTTTTGTTTGAAGAAAATAAAGTTTCTCGGAATATCTACTATTCTTTAAATGCAAAAATTTTTGTATGCTCCAACCAAAAAAAAAAAAAAAAGTTGCTTAAGCTAAGAGAATAATAACTTGGGAGAAGAGATATAACAACAAAAACTATACGCTAGCTTTTGGTTATAACTTCTCTCTATCTTTAGCCTCCAGTCTCAATATTAACAGGGCGCCAGGTAATTGTTATCACCGGAATCACCAAACCAGTAAGTCATGAGTTAGATCATTTTTGATCTGTGGAATTATCTTGAAAATCACGCATAGTTACACTGCTTAAAAAATCTGATAGATTCTTATAGCTGTATGTATAAAGCCCTATACTTAACTATAGTACTTCTCATAGAACTCATTCATTCTTATAAAATTTCTATAGGAATTTATGAGAATCTATTGGATTCTATGAGATTTTCTAAACAGGGTAAAAACTGGGTAATTTTTGATCTGTGGAATTTTGGTTCTGTAACAGTTCAACCGCGACAATTCAACCTAATGACATTTCAACTGAAGATAATTAAACCAAACGACATTTTAACTATTGAACGTAAACTTATAAATTAGGATATGTACAGAATCATATTATAATATTAAATCGATCGGTAAAAATAAAAATTGATTTCATAAAACAAAATTATGCTTGTTTCCAGTGAAATAGATTAAAAAAAAATTTTTTTTCACTAATCGGACAAATTTATGTGTGCGTGTAATTATGAAAATTAACCAACACACAATTTTTCAATCTTAATTTGCATTTTTTTTATACATTTTGGATGTGTTATTAAAAATAGATCAACACATACTCTTTGAATTGTACTGTGCCCTTTATTTTCACGGAGTTTAGGCGTATGATATTGTGAAAATAGGTCAACACATAAGCTTAGGATGGTACGCAGTGTTGCCAGAACGTGCGATATTTTTATCCCCTTCTGCCATTACACTCCATGCTATTTCACCACGGGAAGGGGTAAAAATATCGCACGATCTGGCAGCACTGATGGTACGGTACGTAAAATATAATTTTCTGAATAAAATTTGTGTGCGTGTTATTATGAAAATAGGCCAACATATGCTAGGAATGATACAGTACCCTTTTATTAACAATAGTTGATACTTTTTAACGTAAAATATATTTTTTTAAAATAAAATTTGAGTATTCTGTCGCAGTTATTTCATCGTTGATCATTGTGAGGATATTTTGTCTTGAGGATATCGAGGACTTTGTCTTGAGGAACATGAGTCAACAATTGATTTGTACAGCGGTTCAATTATCTTCAGTTGAAATGTCATAAGGTTGAACTGTCGTACGGTTGAAGTATGGTACGGTTGAACTGTCCACGGTTCAATAGTCGTGGCACGGGAATTTCACACTGTTTTCAATATTACTTCTGTAACAATAATCTTAACCTGTAGCTTTCTGCAATGTCATGATACTGCAGCGCCATGCGTGAACACGTCTGGTCGCTTCGGGCGACTAGAGGCGAATGCTCACGTCCGTGCTCTTCGAAAGATTCCCTTCGACTCTAATTCAAAACCCAAAACCCAAAACTAAACGTTATCATTATCTATAACTGGCCTCTATATTCTAAATTCATAAATCAAACTCAAACTCTACTATATCGGTAACTGGAAGCTTATACCTCACCAAACGTACTCACTAATTAGTTTAAACTGATCCTGAGTATGGATATCCTTGGTAGTTGCTCTCCTGGAACAGACTTCAGCTGGGACCGCAAAACTTATAAATTAAGTGACCTATGACTTCCTCAGCGATACAAGTGGTCAAAGCTTGTCCTCTGAGGCCTGTCAGACTAAATAATTAAAATTGACCAAACGGCTTCCACAACAGCAACGGTCACAAAATTACTGTTGAGGCCTGCCAAACGAATACTTCAAACTGATCCCATTCTGCATCCACCAAATTCCGTATATACTGGAGCGCTAGCATCTCAGCTAGACCTCTGCAATCTACCAAGAAGTATCAGAAGGATAGAACTAGGTTCTATCATCAAATGATACCAGGTGACTAATTCAAGTTCCGCTCCACGGTAACACTGACTTGTCCACATTCTCAAAATACCAAAACTGTAAATCAAAACTCAAACTTTATCATTTTCCAAACTTTAATCGTAAACCATATTCTCTATTAAATTTCCATATTTCTGATTCTAATTCTTTACTCTAATTTTTCTTAACAAAACCCTATAACTGTAGCCAAACGTTACACAATATGTAATTCTTAAAATTTAACTTCAATCGAAATATGTATCAAAATCGTTAATTACTGCAAGCTAAATTATAAGTCTTGAGTTACCATACTAGTAAATACAATAATACTCGTTGGTGTTGTGACGTTCAGTTTGATTTGACCCCCATACGAAAAATAATGTCACAATATATATGCAGGAGAGGGAAGTCTCCGGTGCTATAGACAGCAGCAGCGGAACTAGTTCGTCGCTCGCCACCAGATTGCACCCATCGGTTGTAGTGTCCCTGGTAAGAAACTTATTTCAGAACTATTATATTCTAAATTTGGAGGCAATTCTGGCACGAGTATACTCCTCTGTTATTCGACAGAGTGACAATTATCTTTTTTGATGGTAACATAGTATATCCCATATAACATCGTGGCATTAATATTTATTATCAATGTTTCCATGAATAATTTTTCTTTGAAATTGAACTTGGTCTTACACAAAAAAAATTATTTTAATAAAAAGTATTATAAAAAGTCTCTACTACATGAACAAAAATGTACCATTTATATAATTATATAGGGCCATTTTCGATATATAATTATAAATACTTTTTTTTTACTCGGGTGCTGCAAAATACAGTGAATTAGATCTATAAGAGACCCTAACAATATAAACTCCAATTGAAACCGATTGAAAATTACTAATTGGATTCTATCAAAAATTCTGTAGAAAATTCGAATCGGATTCGGTTGTCATCAATTGGAAAATAATCAAGTAGATTAATTTTATTTTCCGATCGAATCTTAATTGGAATCTGCGAGGGCGCTTCGATCGCGTTCCGATTGGCCAATTAAAATTCGATTGACTTGTAATCGGGATTTTTAATCAAGAGATTTTTTCCACAGAAACATTATATTTTCTATTGCTGTTTCTATCATTATCTTAATTTTCAATTTTTTAAATTTCAGATTAATTTAAATAAATAATGGAGAAAGCAAATGATACACAATTACAAAATAGATTAACGGCCGCAATAATTAAAGGAGAATTGAAAAAAGTTGAGAACATAATTAATTCCTTAGAATTGTCTCCAACTGAACTATGGCTTAAAGGATACAAATTTCTTTGTATCGCTACCGAATATAACCAAGATGAGATAATAGAATTACTTTTAAAAACGAACGCTCCAGTTAATAGTGTAACTGAAAAATATCTCAACAGCCCACTAAATTCGGCAGTTAAATTAAACAAAGTTGAAATAGTAAAATTACTCATACAAGAAGGTGCTGAAATAGACAAACAAAATATATATCGACGTAATTCATTTGATATCGCAATAGAAAATGGTAATTTAGAAATACTCGAATTATTAGTCGATCATATATCAGATACTAATATATCGGATGAAAGTTACATAAAACTACTGACTGATTTGTTAAAAACCAGTAACCATAAACTGATGGAAAAAGTCTTAACAAAATGTCCCCATATCGATATCAACCACGCAATGGCCGCGGTTAATTTTTTATGCATAGCTGTGCAAAAAAATTATTATTCAATAGTCGAAAGTTTATTAAATCGTCACGCGGATATCAATTTTATAAATTATTCACGTTTTGGATCACAAACAGCATTATATATTGCTTGTAGAATCGGTGATTACAAAATGGCTGACATGTTACTACAAAATGGCGCCAGTATGGACATTAAATATGAATTTTATTACAGTAATTCACCTAAAAATATTGATCAATATAATTTATACCCTATTCACATAGCAATTGTCTACGGATATACTGATATTGTGAAAAAATTACTCGATTATGGTGATGATAGTAATAAAAAATATATTACACCATTTGGAACAGAATATACTGCGTTGTATTTAGCCTGTGAGTATCACAGACAAGAAATAGTTGAATTACTTATCACCCGAGGCGCTGATATCAATTTCCGAGATCACAGAGGTTATAAATCCATTTTCGCAGCCGTATCTCCCAGAAAATATGATAATACTATGAAAGGTAATTGTAATATTTTCAAATATTTAATTGGTAATAAAAATCTGGTACTAGATTTTATAAATATTAAGGCTATTTTAATATCAGCGGCACAAAAACTTCAAGTTGAAATACTTGAGCGTACTATTGAGTACTGTAATAAATTAGAAGCTCATATACGAAATGAAATTTATATTGATTTACTAAAAGACCGATCACCAAATTTACTTCTGCATATTGTTACGCAACACAATAAATTTTCATTTAATTCTGAAGATTTTATTAAATTTTTTGATATATTAATTAAATATGGCGTCGACATTAATTGTAAAGATCAAAATGGACGGACGTTACTCCATAAGGCTTTTTGGTACAGACGGAAACAGTCGATCGAATTGTTGCTTAGATTTGGTGGTGATTTGAATTTAACGTGTGATGCCGGTTACACTCCGATTGATTATATGCTAGAGCGTAAATTATTTGAAGCTGTTTACAAAGATGGATATTATAATGTAGATAATTTTAATAAAGATCTTGAAGACATTGTTGATTTTGTGAGTCAGTACGTTGTTAAAATTAGACTTTTGAGGTTAGATCGTAACGGATGTGGTTATGATCGACTGATTAATAGATCAGAGGATCCATATAAGTACCGAGAGATTTATGAAGAAGAAATAGTACATATGAAGCAAAGAATTATTGATAAAAGCGTAACGTTTTACGACTTTGTAACTGCTGATTTGTATAAAACGGTTGTATTTTTAGAAAATGAAGCGATTTTTGAAACTCTTGAGACTGGGAATTATGGATCCATGTTCCCGGAGTATGAGAATGTTATCAGAGGGTGTTTCTATAAGGGTGTAGTGAGGAAGAAACTGCTAGATGACGCTCATAGGTTAACTATTTTTAATATTATTGGTAACTTACCGTATCCTTGTATGCGTAAAATAATGGATTGCTTTAGTAATAGTGATTTGAAAGATGTAATCAATGAATATGAATTTCTTATGATGCCTAAATTGAGTGGTGGTTGAATTCGAAACAAAAATGTATTGTAAAATGTTGTAATAATTTTAATATTGTTTCAATAAATGCTATATTTGTTTTTGTTCATAAATGATAAATAGTTGATGATTATTTTTTGCAGGCCTAAAGCGCAAACGCGTAGAGTGCTTCCCATAAAAATCTTATTTAAATCTTACGCAAACCTGGTTACTAGTGTTCTACCTTCATAGCAGTTTTTTTCAAGGCTTGCATAAACCTGATCTCAAGTTCGATAGTTGCTAGTGTCACAATTCACCTAAGGATCTCGCTCCGGATATTTAGAGCAGATTTAAATTGCAAGTCTTATGTTAGCCTTACACAAGAATTTTAGTAAAGTTTTTATTCAATTCTAAGGGAAAACCGGCGCCAGAAGTATGTTGAATCTACCTAGCGCATGGCTTGCTCAAGATATGCTCAAGTTAAAACTGCTGGGGGAAGGAATAGTATGCCCGATGAAAAAAGATTTTATATAACTGTATACAGTTATATATGAATTATATACAATTGGATAGAGGTGATGCATAATTATATAAAATTTTTATATAATTATATACAATCGTATATAAAAATGCAAAAAAGATTAATAAAATTATATACAAATGTATATATTTGTATACAATTATATAGAATTGTATATAATTACATATATACTATACGAATACAGTATGTAATTATATACAAATGTATATATTTGTATACAATTATATAGAATTGTATATAATTACATATAATGTATACGAATACAGTATGTAATTATATACAGACGTATTTATTTGCATACAATTATATAGAATCGTATATAATTATTAATAATCTATACGAAAACATTATGTGATTATATACAAATAAGATATAATTATGTACGATTGTAAACAAATGGACCGGGTCATTTTTTCTATCCAATTTATATATAATTTTATACAATTGTACAAAATCTTTTTTCATAGGATGGTGAGTATCACGCGTTGGAGCAGATCTTGAGCAATCCATACGCAAGTTTCTTGGGCAAGAAATGCGTCAGAAACTTTTGGCTGCACCATGTTAGAAATATCTTAAATAATCTTGCCTACAATACCATGAGCAAATGATGCACAATTTTTAACTCAGTTCCTTGCTACACAATCTTGCGCAAGGCACTTGCGTAGAAGGAGATACTAGTAATTATGGGCCTTGCACAAGGCTCTAATACAAGAACAATGGCTTAAGTACGTGTTACTTGAAGGGTAGGGGAGAGGTGCTGCAGTTGTAACGAGGGGCAGTTGTAACACTCAATGAGAAACTATTAAAAAAACTAAAAATTATTATTATTCTTTTTTTAACTTGTTCAAATTAGAAAATTATTGATTAGATCAAAGTTTCAGTTATTAATCTTGTTCCGATATTAAAATATTGAGAATTGTTAAAAATAAGCCTGAAAACTTTTTTTGTTCGCTTCACAATTTTTTTAATAACAAATTTGTTTTCTAATGTTATCATGTGAGACTTGTATTCATACTTTAAGGGACATATCGAGAGTATTGTATAATCGAATTATAATCAATTTACTGATTTTTGTTATTGTAATTAGATTTTTATTAACAATTCTGCGTGAGGGTCAATTGTAACACTTGAACGAGTAGCAATTGTAACACTCAGAGTCGTGTATGGGATCTGCGCAAACTGGATGCGCCACAAATCTACTCTGGGATAGTGTAGTTTTAATATTTATAAATGTTTAATAATTTATATTAAAGATACAAATATATGTGCTACTTTGTTTAAATACTTTACTTTAAGAGTTAATTAGGTATAATAGTATATATTAAGAGTGGATAATAAAAGAAATTTGGTGAAAAATATCTATTTCGTTCCGTGTTACAACTGCCCCTGCACTGTGTTACAACTGCAGCCCACGCGCGCTGCCATCTTGGCCCCTGACTTTAGTTAAATAAATTTATTTTTTAATAAGTTAACATTGACTTTTTCCTAATTAACTAAGTCAGTCACATAAAAGATACTATCAGCTAACTTTTTGACAGTTTTTAAGTTTACCGTTTTAAAAAAAACAAATGGAATCGAAAAAATAAAGTTTTTTGTTACAACTGCAGCACCTCTTCCTTATGTGATTGAAATGAATAAATCTCAATTTGATTTTCTATTGTTGCTTTATTTATAACCGATATTTATTTAATTTTCTCTTATCAATAATTGAAGTAAGTTTACAGTTTAAAATTAATAATAGACAATAGTGAATAATTATTATTTTAAAATTAATTATATACAATATTAATCAATTAATTTGTCATTCATTCATATACATTATATACTATAACATTTTTTTCAACTTTTAATTTTATTTTAACAATCAACGCATATTATTAATCTTTATTTATTTTTTTCATGATTAAAATTAATTATTAATAACAATGATCTCAGTTTCATTAAAACTTTTTTCTTTAATAATTTTATATTTGTATATATATTTATATTATATATATATATATATATATATATATATATATATATATATATATATATATATATTCCATAGGAATCACTTTTAATTGATCTTAAAAAAATTAATTTTACTACAAGTTTTTTTTTTTTTTTAAATAAAACAATCACACTTATGTACAACTTAAATTTGTTTTTTTATCTTTTTTCTTTCATATGATTATATTTATATATATTATATATATTTATACGCAAGACACCGGGAATGAGATCGTAAAGATAATTATTTGATAAACGATTTAATTGTATAGTTCGCGAATTAAAAAAAATTTACAACATGATTAAAATTTCATATTTTTTAATAATTTAAGTTTTTTAAGTTGATTTAAATATTTTTATGTCTTTTCATCTTTTCTTTTTTTTTTTTTTTTGTATATACTTATGAATTTTTAATTTATTGATTCAAATTCGCCATTTTGTATACCGTTGGTATTCTGGTTCAAGCTCGGTGGTGACGTCATCTAAACCTTCAGTCAAATGGTACTCGTACACGTTACTTTGACGTTCACTTTTCACTTGAAGTTTACTGACGACTATTTCCTCGTCGGACACTAAGTTTTAGTAAACCCCAAAATAAAAAAATTTTGTTTAATTTTTTTTTTTTTTTTTTTTTGTTCAAATTATAAATGTAAATTGTGGATAAAAATTTTATATAAATAAATTTGTTACGAAAACGAAAAAAATAAATTTAACATAATTTTTGAAAATTTGATTTTAAGTCACTAATTTTTTTTTTTTTTTTTTGTTTATTTTAATAATTTTGTTAAAAATTTTTGTGTATTTTTTTTTTGAAACTATTGAATTGTAAGTTCGTCAATATTAATTCGAGAAAAAGTTCAATGGAAAAAATATAAAACTTAGATTTTTATTAAGAATGAATTCTTTTTGAAAAAAAAAATAACAAATTTTTCTGTGATTGTTACTTGAACTAACTTTTATGAACAATGAAAAAAAAAAAATAAAAATGCTGGAAAATCAAAAAAAGCACACCTCAATCGCTCATTTTATTGCACACCTCAAGCGCGAAAGCGCTGGGTACTTTATGAACGGTTTTAGTTATTCGACTATTTTACTCTCATAAAAATCTTTCTACACTATTTTTATTACACCAAGATAGGTAAAATTGTATACTAGCATATCGATACTGCCATTCTAATATGTCGTATCCCACAAAATTTGACATTTTCACTTTTGTTAAAAACCGGAATCATTGTAACAATGTGCAGCTTATTTAAAAATTTTAAAGGTCAAATTGTTTATTTAGTATTTTTAAATAAATATTCTAATACGTCGTATCCCACACGCAGACTTTCGCGCATTCTAATATGTCGTATCCCACAGTCGTATAGGTTAGTCACGCTTAACATTTTTTATTTTAAGTTAATTTTAAGAAAGCAATTAACGACATGAGTATGAAGGTAATGATGCATAATTTTTTACTCTTCTTACAGTATATAATTCAAAGTTATTTATTCTCTACAAGTGTCTGTATTTAATGAAAACATGGAAATAAATTTGTAGGTTATACCAATGTAATCATAATGCAAATAATTTTTCTTTGCCGACCGTCAACTTTTCTTTTAAATATCCCGCCTTTTTGTCTTAGGTGTCGCTCTTTTTTTTCAAACCTATACGGTTACTCTAGTGCTGCTGCCAGTAGTTAATGGAAAGAAAAAATGAAAAAAATAATAAGAACAGTAAAAATAAAAATGACAGCTAAATTTTTTGTGAATTATTAGTTTTACGTTTTAAATTGCTTACAATTCAACTAAAAGGATTTAGACAGTAATTTTCCATAGGGTTTTTGTGATGAAAATACAAAGACAACAAAACAAAGTTAAGCCAATTAATTGTGTTTATCGAGAGGTATCGTATTAATCAATTCTCTATATGCCAGTATACAATTTGACATTTCGATGTAATGAAAAGAGCGTAGAAATATTTTTGTGTGAGAAAAATAGTCGAAAAAAATACCGTTTATAGAGTCTTTGCGCTCGAGGTGTAAAAAAATGGAATTAAATATTAAAATCTGTATTTCTTCAAATTTAAGTAATTAATTAATGATATTTTATTTTTTATAGTACCTTAAATAACTAGTGCCGTCGAGTATAATACTCGAGTTCGGAGCTTGGGAACACGGGCGCCAGTGAGTGTTGCCAATCAAACGAGAGTATTGTACTCGATGTCACTAGTTGTCTGCAAGATTTTATATAATGAATGCTCAGAATAAAAACGCCGTTAAATTCCTAAAAACCGCGTCATGCAGTCGCAATTATTATAATTCGTCTTTATAAAAATCAATATGTCATTTATTTTGTTCAGTTTATTTATTAACTTATAAAAAAAATTACTTAACTGTTTATTTATTTAATTATTAAAAATTGAATTAAATATTTATTTATTTAATCGTAATTAAAATCATATTTATAATTTACTTTTTTACTAATCAGCAAACATTAATTCTAACCTAATAAAAAGTCTAATACATATTTTATTTTATTTAAAAATAAGGTTATAAACTTAAGGTGATGCATTATGACGATCTAAAGTCATTTGCCGATAAATTTGAGGCGCATGTGCAATCTAGAGAATTTTTTTTTGCTAGTGATGGAGCTTTAAGTAAAGGCAAGTTCAACCCGGTAACCTATCTTTTACATTTCGATAACTTGGACTACAGAGGGGATACGTCACGCCCATTTTCGTAAAATGTTGGGGAGGGAGGGTGCACTAGTGCTTTAAGAAAAATTGAACACTGCACCCGACCAATCAGAAATGATCAGTGTTCAATGAAAAAGTTAATGAGACCGGCTTTAGGCATTTAACGGCGTTTATTTTGAGCATTTATTATACATAAAAAAGTAAAAAAAAATTAAATCAAGAAAATATATAATTCACTTTTTTATTCTATGAGAATTTCAAGTATGCACTTTTTGAATTTCCAAACATTTTTTATCAACGCAATACAATTTTAACGCAAATTACAATTTTGAAAAAATTATTCATTTTATAAACAGAAACAAATTACTTTTTCTAGACTCTCAATGGTCACATTGAATCCATATAACCCCAGGAAACTTTAAACTCAGAATAACTTATTAGCTACTCAATTTTTCTACAAAGTACAAGATATTTTCTTTGCAAAAAACAAAAAGCGCTAAAACAAAAGTCCCTAACACTTTTTAATAACTGAATACCCGATGAAAAAAGATTTTATACAATTGTATAAAATTATATATAAATTGGATAGAAAAAATGGCCCGATCCATTTTATTCAATCGTACATAATTATATCTTATTTGTATATAATTTGTATATAATCACATGTTTTCGTATAGATTATATACAATTATATACGATTCTATATAATTGTATAAAAATTTAATATAATTATGCATCACATCTATCCAATTGTATATAATTCATATATAACTTTATACAGTTATATAAAATCTTTTTTCATCGGGTACTTACAAAAAATTTCCAAAAACTCGCTTTTTTGTAATTTCAAAATTTAAAATCTGAAATGTGACCACTGAGAACTAAAGAATTTCGATAATTTTATAAAACAAATTTCTTATTATGAAACATTTTTTTTTTTTTTTCAACAATAATTTAAAAATAATTTCCAGTTAAATTATTAAAAAAAATTAAAAACAAAACACAGTAATTTTAGATACTAAAATTTAGTTACGAATGTAGAAATTACAGGAAATTAATCGCGTCGAAAAAAAATTTTTATGAAAATTAAGAATATTAATATAATTAATTTGTTAATCACCACTCACTTGATTAAATAATAAATAAAATTTAATCCATCAGTATCCACGGCTATGAGTTTGAAAAAATCTTATCATCATTAGATACCGGAATGTTAAATGCCTTTTTTAATTCTTCTAATCTTCTATTATCATCATCATCATCATTAACAACAACAACAACATCTTGACTATCTTTATTCCCATGATCATCATTACCACCACCAGTATCATCATTAACTATTTCGTCAGCTTTAACACAAACCGATGAACATTCAGATTCAATACCCGAATCTAAGCTACCAGCAAAACCATCCAGATTATCTTCGCATAATGGATTTGTTTCTTCAATTCCCGAATCCTGACTATTGCGATGGGCAACTGAACGATCGATAGATCTATCGATCAATAAATTTTGTGACAGTGAAACTTGTTCATTACTTTTATCAATTAAATTACAATTGTCGTGATCATCAAAGGATTCACAGTGTTCGTAAATTATCTCTACCTCTGGATGCAATAAATCATTAACTAATATATTATCATTATCATTATTATGGTCCTTGTCAACCGTTAAATCATCTAATAAATTATTTACACTTATATCACACATTATATTACATAATAAATGAGTATCGTTATCATTATCAACGTTATTTATTAAATTAGGATGATTAATACTGATGATTGTGTTATCACAATTTTCAGTGACGTTTAACGACGTCATTGGTAACGAATAATCATCATTATCATGATGATTACCATCATTATTTTCAACTAAAACACTTACAACAGGTACGTTACTGTCTTTAAATGCTGCTTCTGCTGCTTCTGATGATTCATTATGATGATGATGATTGATTATTTTAGGATCATCAGAATTTTTATCTGAATCAATCAATCCTTCACGCAGGTACTTTTGAAATCTATCACCAAGCGCCATCATACTTGTAACCCGATGAAATGGTGAGGTGTAATTACGCGATGGCTCGAATGCTGAAGTTGTAAATAAACTTCCGGGGTTTTGAAAAAGGCCCAAAAGACGATCAAGACTCGACGTTGATGATGATGATGATGATTGGGGTAGTGGTTGTGATCTTGATTCAATAATAGTTTGTTCTGTTTCAGATGTTAAATTGGGCCTTATATCACTTGTTGATGAAGAGGGCCTTATTTCTATTTTAGATGATTTTGATTTTTTATCGCTTTCTGATAAATTTGGATTTAATTCTAGCGACGAAGTACTAGGATTTTTATTACTTAGTGGTAAGTTAAATCCTAGTATCTTTGGTGGTGAAATGGGCCTTATTTCATTGTTTGATGAACTGGGCCTTATATCACTTGTTGCAGAAGTACCAATTATTTTAATATCAGATGAATTTATTTTATTTAATGAATTGGGCCTTATATCAATTTCTGATGAATTGGGCCTTAATTTAATTGCCGTTAAATTGGGCCTCTCGTCATTGTTTTGTAATGATTTATCAGATTTTATATTTTCTACAAGGATCAATTCACTTGAATTGGGCCTTATTTCTTCAGATGACAAGTTGGGTCTTATTTGTTCTGTTGATAAATTGGGACTTAATTCTATTAGTGATGAGTTCAATTCCATTGATTGAATTAAGATATTGGACCTTGTGTCAGTTAACGTCGAACTTAGTTCAGTTAGTACATTGGGCCTTATGGCAGATGAATTGGGCTTCATTTCAACAGTAGTTGAGTCAGTAACAATATCTGTTACCATTAAGTTTGAAGCATCATCTACTGACGATACATTAGAAATTAAAATTTCAGATGTAAATGTGGGCCTTATAATATCTGTTGTAAAATTGGGCCTTATTTCTGTTGTAAAACTAGATTTTATCGTTGTTACCGAGGTTGCATTTTGAGAATTATCGTTAGATAAATTAGGTATTTCAGATGATAAGATGGGCCTTATCATTTCAGTCGATAAATTGGGCCTTGATGTGTCCATCGACATTTCTGAATTTTCCGATGGTAATTTAGACTCCACGACTGTTGTTAAAGCAGGATTTGCATCTACCAAACTGGGCCTTATCTCTTTAAGTAAATTGGGCCTTATTTCTTCGTCTACTTTGGGCCTTACATCAATAACATTTAATTCTAAAGAATCTAAACTTTCTGTAGACAACTGACTATCTTTTTTAATATCCGTCGTAAAATCGGGCCTTATTGTGGTATCTGCAGACGTCAAATTGGGCCTTATTGATGATTGATTAACAAAAACACTATCAGAATCATCAGAATCCGTAAAATCTGTTTCATTAATTTTTAGTGCTGGTGCAATAACAGTAACGCGAAAACGTGAACCATCCGATGGAAAGAAACACGTGGACGTGGACGTTGACGTAGAGGAGGACGAGGATGATGAGATAGATGGTGATGATGAAAATGAAGGTGGTGGTGTGACAGGTGATGATGAAGCTGATGAATTATTAGAACTTAATGATGTTTCAGATACACGTGAAACAACGAAACGACTTCGTGAAGGACTTGGAATTGGGCTTGCCACGGGCGAGGGAATTGGCGATGGTGCTGGTGAACGTAAACGTCCACCGCTTGTACGTTTAGCCATTTGCATTGTCGAGGATGCTGACGTAGACGATACGGACGATGACGTTCTTGTAGAACTGCTGCTACCTCCGACAATGACCTCGCTCGTGGCGCCCATTAAAGGAGGTGAGCGTGCTGGCAGTGTTTGACAAGTCAACGAGATCTTACGCGAGCTAACGCTTGATACGCGACTGCGATGTTCTGGACTAGTTGATTCTGATGTACTTTCTTCTTGTTCATATAATTCTTCATTCCGTTCACAGTAGCCACGTATTTCATTTATTAACTCAATATACTGATCAGCCATTGCCGGCTAAAAAAATATTTTAAATAAATTATAAATTTATTAATTAATTTTTCGTTTTTCTTTATAGGTTTTACTTACAGATTTACTGATTGCTTTGTCATCCAAATCGATCCGAGTGATACTCGTATTTTTTTTTAATGCCAGAGACAGAAACGTCAAACCGGTCAGCTGGAGATTGTTGTCTCGCAGGTCTATCCTCTCGAGTGTCTCATTCTTTTCAATAACTTCCGCGAGTGCGAGAACACCTTTTTGAATGAGTCCCGTTGATTGGACTCCTAGCTGCAGGAGGGTTTGATTACGACGAAGTGACTCTTTACATACTTCAAGAAATTCATCGCCCATAGCATTTTGCCCGATGTTCAATGTCTCTAATGTCTTTGAGTGCATCTAAACAAATAATTTTATATAGTGTTATTATATATATACATATATATATATATATATATATATATATATATATATATATATATATATATATATATATATAGGGAGGGGGGGGGGGCAAAACGAGCACTTAAGGAAGTACTAAGTCTGTGGAGACTTAAATACAATAAATCTTATTTTTTTTTTTATAATGATATTCAAAGTGAATGGAATAAATTTTCAGCTTCTGTTAAATTAAAATAATAAAAAGTGGAAAATCCAAAAGTGCACGCCTCATAGCGCTTATTTAATTTTGAAGTCAAAATAACTTGTATTTCTAAATTAAAGAGTAAAACAAAAAAAAAAATTTTCGGTACTATCACGCCACTGTTTATGTCAACATTTGACGTCAAAAAAATAGAAAGAAAATTGAAAAAGAGTTGTGCAAAAATCAGCCGCTTGGATGCAGCACCGATAAAAGGCCCACAACAGGATATACCTATATATATGTTTGCAAAAATATCCGGCAGAGGTAGCAACAGCGGAAAAAAATACGTATGGGATTTTATATACAAAAATGCTATCAGTCATCACTTCTAATTAAACATAAAAAAAACTATAGAAACTACAATAGTGAATATCAAAAGGGTTCATCTTGAGAGAATTCTGAACAAAATAAAAAAAAACCGCTCTCGATACGATAATTTTTTCGGCAGTTATTATGACTACATCCAAAAAAAGTCTATACATACAGACATCCGGACGTCCAAGTAAAATTTTTTCAAACTTTTTTTTCTTCAAATTAGCAAAACAAATGTTTTTGAAAAAACATTAAATAAGTTTTCTCAAGTCTTTTCTTGATATACATGAACTCATATTATCCTATCGATAAAATATGAACGTAATAGAGTAATTTTAATGCCAGAAAATCGCTTGACCTTGACTCGTTGAGAGTAGAGCACTACCTCAAACGCTTCGCGTTATAAGGCGTGCAATAATAACAAAAAAATGCGTAAACCGCCTGACCCTGCGGGCCAGTCCTGAAACTCAAGGAGCTCGAAAACATTATTGTCAGTACACTTTTGAGTTCATCAAGCTCAACAATAGTAAAGTCGCATATTTCATTGCGAAAATTCAAATAATAAACAATAATAAAAAAAATAATGAAGTAAATCGTTGTTTTTTTTTTAATTTATATCAACAATATCTTTGTAAATAATGAACCAATTTTGACGTTTAAAATGTCATTTCAGGCAGTTTTCTGACCTTTAACATTAGAAAATTTTTTTGAAACATTTGATAAATAATATTATGAGTTATTCCGAATAAATGAAGTAAATCGTTATTTTTCGTATTTGTAATCACTAATATCTCTTGAAATACTGAATCGGTTTTGACGTTCAAGGTGACATTCGACGCAGTTTTTCATTCACTAACGTTAAAAAAAAACACCGTCAGCAATTAGTCGATAAATTTAGATTTTATTAGAAAAAAACACTTTTTCGAAATTCTTTCGACAACGGTTCCTCTAGAACTAATGAACCGATTTTGATGTTTGAGGTGGCATTCAACACGTCTTATAAAGTTTTAGAACTGATTAGATATTGGAATTAATCCATCGAGTACATTACAATTTATCCGAAAAAATTTTATTTTTTAAATATCTCAGAATATAATGAGCCGCTTCAAACGCAACTTCAAAAAACCAAATCGGTTCATTCGTTCAAAAGTTACAGAATATTTTCATGGGGGAGAGGGCAAAATGGGGCCCCCAAAATTTTTGTTCAGTTTAAATGATTTATGAATAAGGAAGCCTTGCAAAGTGTTTAAAATTGTGGTATACTTTTAACACGTCTCAATAGAAAAATTTTCTGAACTTAAATTTGAAAATTAATTTTTTCAAAGTTTGAAAATAATCTGGAAGTTGAACCGAGACCATGTAGACGGCGCACTGAGTGCTCTTTCAGTTGAGCTATCTACACGTAAAAAAATGAACTATAAAAATTGAGAATGACAAGTAATATAATGATGAAGTGATCAGTAAATACTGTCATTCTAAATAGTAATTTTTTCATTTATGATTAAAACGGGAATAATTACAAGATAAATAGGAAAATTTATTGTATGCAAGAAAAATTACTATTTGAACTTTAAAAATTGTAACTGATACTTAGAAAATAGATGACACGTATTATGAAATTTACTATTTGAATGTTAAAATTTCCCATATTTACAACCGGGTTCCGGGTTATAATTTCAAATAGTAATTTGTAGAGTTTTTTTTTCCGTGTAAGCTTATGCCATAGTCGGTTCAATCTATCAGTATACAAAACATTGAGATAATTAAACGCGAAAAATCAAATTTTAGAGAAATTTATTAATTTGCGTTTTTACAATACCTACACTGAAAGTTTAAATTCTTTCCCTGTTTAAAGAGAAGAAAGTCGTTCTTTTCTTTTACGAGAGAACAAATGATAAACAACAGTGCATGTGCCGTTCTTCCCACAAAACAGAGGCAAAATTTTAAACTTTCAGGTGCAGATCTGGTAAAAAATCGTCTACACACTACGGAGGACAGTAGAAAATCCCAATCCGAGTGTTTGTGACCCTTGCCTTCGGCTCGGGTAGATAATTATACACTCGGTTTGGAATGTTCTACTTTCCTCCCTGGATGTGTAAAATACTATTTAGATGAAATAAAATAATAGTCGAATTTTAGTAGATTTCTTGGAGGGCCCATTTTGCCGCAAAATTTTAATTTTTTATTTTTGGAGCATGATGATTACGAATACATGGCAAAAGACTCGAAAAAGTAAAAACGGTAAAAAAAATCAAATATCAAAATTTTTGTTGGGAGGCCCATTTTCCCCCAAATTTAAAGATTTTTAATTTTCAACAGACGCGACATATTAAGACCAAAAACATGGTAAGGGGCCAGAAAGAAGTAAAACAAGTGAGAACCACTGAGGATATGAGCCCTTTTTTCTTAAGGGGCCCATTTGCGCCCCCCCCTGCCCCTACATACGTACGTACACACATACATACACTCGGACATCATCTTGAAACTAGTCAGAATAGCTCCCCAGACCTCAAAACGTCAAGATCTGTTGGAAATTCGATTTTCGAATGAAACTTTTTAATTTTCTTAGCGGGAAGTTTAAAGAGTAGAAAAAAAAATAGACAAATTGGAAGAAATAAATCATTTAAAAACTCCGACTGTCGTGAATGTTTAAAAAGTAAAATGTAATTTTTGTTCAACAATAATTTAAAATGAACATGTAAAATATATTCAAGTCTGAGGATGTGATTAATAGATTTATCGCACAATTAAATAACTCCAAAAAATTAGATTCTACCACGTCCCTGGCCTTAGTTATATTATATGTGCTTATCTTAAATTATTGTTGAAGAAAGTATTTTTTACTTTTTAAATATTCACGACAGTCGGGGGTTTTTAAATAATTTATTTTTCTCAATTTGTATATTTTTGCTGTTTATTACTGACTTTTTATACTCTTCGACGTTATTAACGAAAAATTCGATCTGTTTTAAGATAAATGATAAATTCAAATATTTTTTATTTAATTTAAGTTTCCAAATCGTATTTATTTCACATGGGAGCTTAATCGGTTTTTGACCGTACTATTCCCTATCCAGGCCAATATCAGACTTGTTTTCGTTCTATATTTAGTCTGTTGTTAATCGCTTTTAGATTAAAAACAGACTTTTTTTATTATAATTTTTAGTCTACTTTTAATCGCCTATAGATTAAAAATAAGACTTTTCACAAATGTAAATGATAATAATAATAATAATCTAGAATTGTAAATTCATTTCAGTTTTCTTAATATTTGAAACATACTAACGCACTTTCGTAATACGATGTCACAAGAATTTTGATGGTTTCTAATGCCAAAATATTTATCGATCTTATCCAGCAAATAAGAAAAATTGATTTACATTTTAAGAGTAATTTTATTACTTCTATTCAATATTACAAATATTCAGTCAAACCAACTAAAAAATAAAGTTGTCAAACTACCATTAACTGCCGATATTTTTGAACAAAGGACACTAAAATGGTAAAAAAAAAAAAAAAAAAAACAATCAATTCTGTAACTGAGAATATTTTTTATGAATATTATCTATAAATGAAAATATTACAAGTCCATGATTTAATCTAGTTTTGTCCTTGCCAATTTCCAGAACTAAAATTTTTTAAAGTTCAAGAATTAATCTAGTTTTGTCTGCCCGTAACGCAATTATTTTTTAAAACAACAGATTAAAAACAGCTTAAAATTTTTATGAAAGATCAATAGCAGATCAAATAGTTCAAATACAGATCAATTAGTCCAAATGTAGTCCAGTTAGTCTATGATCAGATCAAATTTTTCGACCCAGGAATACTTATCGATATTGGATCGTTATTAATTATGTTAAGAAGATTCGAGCGAATCTAATGCAAAAAGAATTTTCCAACTTTACGATTTGAAACTTAGTAAATTTATAAATGAGTACTTTATCGATGTATTCTCAAAAATTGAAAACGATCCACCGTCTAGTTTCTGAGAAAAAAAAGTTTTAAAAATTCTCCTCCGACTCGGTAGTCAATCGCAACAACCCGAATCTTATACACAATCGCACTCGATATATAAACTATTGGTTTTTTGCACAATGAAATTGTTTAAAATAAGTTTATTGGCAGCTATGTAAACCAAAATTAAACCGGTTAGATATTAGTTTAAATTAAGATTTTAGTCTGCTCATTTAAACCCTCTATCTAGGGTTTAAAATAAATTTACACAAAATAAATAAACTTAATTGAAATTTCATTCAGTCAGAAACTCATGTTGAACCAATTTTCTATAATAAATGCTCAAAACAAATGCCGTTAAATGTCTAACGTCGGTCTCATTAACTTTATCATTGAATACTGATCATTTCTGATTGGTCGGATACAGTGTTCAATTTTTCATAAAAAACTAGTGCGCCCCCTCTTCCCGAAATTTTACGAAAATAGGCGTGACATATCCCCACTCTGTAGTCCAAGTTATCGAAATGTAAAAGATAGGTTACCGGGTTGAACTCGCCTTTACTTCAAGCTCCATCACTAGCAAAAAAAAATTCTCTAGATTGCACATGCGCCTTAAATTTATCGGCAAATGACTTTAGATCGTCATAATGCATCACCTTAAGTTTATAACCTTATTTTTAAATAAAATAAAATATGTATTAGACTTTTTATTAAGTTAGAATTAATGTTTGCTGATTAGTAAAAAAATAAATTATAAATATGATTTTAATTACGATTAAATAAATAAATATTTAATTCAATTTTTAATAATTAAATAAATAAACAGTTAAGTAATTTTTTTTATGAGTTAATAAATAAACTGAACAAAATAAATAACACATTGATTTTTATAAAGACGAATTATAATAACTGCGACTGCATGACGCCGTCTTTAGGAATTTAACGGCGTTTTTATTTTGAGCATTCATTACATAAAATGTTGCAGACAACTAGTGACATTGAGTATAATACTCTCGTTTGATTGGCAACACTCACTGGTGCCCGTGTTCCCAAGCTCCGAACTAAAGTATTATACTCGCTAGCACTAGTTATTTGAAACACTATTAAACCCATTTCCGAGGGTTTATGCGATTCACTAGGTTTATAACCGGTTTAATAATAATTTAATTCAGGTTTGGTTTAATGAGAGTATCAAATAGACTTTATATCGAGATTTTTTTAATCCGCAAGGGTACTAGGACACCAAAAGAAAGTCTTATTTTACACGGAAAAACTAATAAAGTTAAATTAACGATGCTAACATCGTAATTTTTTCTATTGATTATTGTGGTAGTGGATTATACCTTTAAAATCATCATTTTTACGATGTAGCATTGGAAATTTCATTTATGAAATAATACTTCAGTCAAATATTACAAAGTCTTAAGCTCTTTAGTATAAATTACGATGTGAACATCATAAAATTTGAAGTAATAGAAATTTTAAATAAAAGTATAAAATCGTAATCGCTCGGGTGTTGGATTTGAACACGATACTTCCCGCATGAAAAGTGTATAGGTGAAAAGTATACCTCAAATTATAATTGTTTATATACAATTATACTTTGATGTATTATTCTCAATATTTTTTCATGCTACTATTTTTTGCCGTTTTGATATACTCGATTATACTTTATCAGTATAAGTAAGATTTATAATTCAACATACTTTGAATTATATACATTTTGTATAAGCTAAACTGTACCCAAATTTGATAATAAAAATTATATACAATGAGTATACTATAATTATATCGGAATATTATAACTGAAAGTATAGTTGAGAGTATGAAGAACTTAAAACAAAAAAACACCACAGAACTTTAAAAATTAATTTATCATTGCAAACTTTTCGATGATATTGATGATAAAATTTTATTCGAACTATGCAATTTAATAATTCTAATCTCAATTTCCAACTGGATAACTTGCCTAGAAAATTTATAAGAAGTTTTACCATGTATACGTAATGGATAAATATAGGCAGAAAAAACGCTTTACTTAAACAGAGAAAATTCTTAGGAAGATCTAAGCTGTTTTGGAGTAAGAAGAAATTACCTTAAGAGATAAATTTTTTGAGAATAATTTTTTTTTTCAACCGATATAATTTTCGTTCTCCTAGGCTATACTAATTTATACACTTTTTTGTATACTTCTTTTATATATTTGAGATATACTCGTTGATAGATTTGCAATGTATATCGATTATTATACTTTCTACTTCTATCATAAATATCTTCGATCAACTATAGTTTAATTTATAAATTTCGAATATATGAAATAATATACGATAAGGTATAGTTTCAAATATATTGAATACTATATAATTAATTATATCTTAAATTTATAGTTATAATAAATTTAAGATATAACTAAGTATCACATGTTATAACCCATTTATGAGATATTTTGCCGCATTTATAGAAAGTATACACAAGGCTATACTTTGTAATATACTTTAGAACTATACACTATTTTCACGCGGGTTTTCGAGTGCGAACTGACTGACGCCTCTGACCACTCGGCTACAGAAGGTCCTACAAGTTTAGGTAGTTTTTAAGATTCATATAAACGATATAAATAAACAATCAAACTCTTAATCCTAAAAGTCTTTGTTAAAATTACGATGTTAGATAATAAAAAATGTAACCTCCATAGTAAATTTTAAAATAAGGCATTTAAAAATTGATGCTAATGAAAGTATAGTCCATGATTACGATGTTAACATCGTAAATTTTAGTGGAATGTTCTTTACATGTACATACACGTCTCAGACAAACTTTGAATATTGGACTTTATAAGCTCAAGTGATAAAAAATATAATTATAATAAAATTCATAAAAATTAAAAAATATTTCAACATACCAAGACGTCAGAAAACACATCCGATGAATCTCGTCCAAAATGATTATTCCACAATATCAAAACACCTAGACCACCAGCCTCTTTATTTTCTTCGACCGCCTGGGCAATTAAACCTTTTAAAATTTCTTTAACGCCGCCATCTTGTAAGTTATTATTGCTAACATCCAATAATTGTAGATGATGATTAATTCTAAGCATTCCTCCTAATTGTATAGCATCGTATTTAGCTAAATTATTATCAGCCAAATATAATTCTTTTAAACCCGTACAGACTTTCAATGCTGCTGCCAGTATTACAAAAGCACGTCCAGCTAGACCACAATTTTCAAGTTTAAGTATTTGTAAATGTGCTGCATATTGCAATGGACGTTTAAGAATATTCATGTGCTGTTGGGTCAGAACAATATCACGTGCTTCCAACTGCTCAAGACAAAGTGTCCTTTTGATCATGGATCCACATGCTTGCCAACCACGTGCTCCAATATTACCGTTATGAGAAATATTAACTTGATTTGCTGACTCGTAGTATTCAAACATATCGAATAATGTCTCAGCACTTTCATCATCTAAACCGGATGATTCGAGATCTATTTTAACAAATTGCAACCGCCTGAATACTTCTTCCAGTGGTTCGGAATTTGATTTACCCAATTCCTCATTTTTTAAACTCAATTCCTCGTGACGTTTATCATTTATCGTTAAATCTAATTTTTGTAACTGTCGTATAACATTTTGTATTGGTGTGCTGCCGTGTTTTTCACATGATTTAATATATGCGCGTAATAAAATTTCAAGACTGACATTGTGAGCTGTAACAAATTAAATTCATTAGTTTTATTTTTATCGAAAAAATTTTCATTTTATTTTTAATATTTATTGCATTTATTTTAATAGACTAAAGAAAAAGATTTTCTCGGTGCAAGAAATTTTGAATCGCTCCAAGAAATTTTTTGCAGTGTAAATAAAAAACAAGAATTTTCTTAAGAGCAAAAGTTTAGTGACGTAAGAAATTTTTACTTGTCCTAAGAAATTTTTTTGCATTATGAATTAAAAACAAAAAAAATTTACTCAAGAGAAAAAATTTATTGACGTAAGAAATTTATTTTCGCCTCAAGAAAATTTTTATTTAAAATTTAAAATGCAAAAAATTTCTTGGGGCGAATAAAAAAATTTTTTGCACCAAGAAATCATTTTGTTCTGCATACGATTTAAATTAAATTTTATCGTCAAACTGTAATTAAAAATTATTATTTTTTTTTATTTACATGAATATGTATAAATAAGTATCAACTATCTTTTGATAAAAATTTGTTTTTTTGAATAAAATATTTCATTGATCTGAAAAATAATTCATGATAATTATGAGGACTGAGATTATCTATTATTTAATAGTTATGTTTTTACTTGGCGTACAATCTAATAAATTGTTATCAGCTTAAATATTTTGTAAAATTAAATTTAATAAAATGATTTTGAATGTAATTTGATAGTGTGAAAAAATAAACTGATTATTTACGATTTTGTTTATGTATTTTTTAACAAACACATTTTTTTAATTTTATTTTTATTTTTAAATAATTTAACCGATTTTTAAAATTAATTTCGAAATTCAACGGAATCTAAAAGATTTTTTGAATTCAATTTTGAATTTACAAGAAACTAAATTTATTAATTTTTTTTTTTTTTTTTTTTTGAAAATTTAAGAAACAACCGACTTTTCAGTACAATTTCGACATTTTGAAAAATCTAACCAATTTTTAAATTCAATTCCGACTTCATAAAGGTTAAGCGATTTTTCAATCCTGATTTCGGATTTTTACGAACTAGAATTATTTAAAAAAATTCAATTTTGATTTTTGAAAAAACCAAACGGATCTAAAAATTTTTTTTTTATCAATTCCAAAAAAATCTAATTTTTAAATTTAATTTCAACATTCCATGAAACTAAACCGATTTTTAAATTTAATTTTGAAATTTTAAATCTTTATTTTTTTAATTCTAAAAAATTTAACTCATGTTTTTGATTATTTGTAACTTTCAAAAAAATTAACCAAATTTTAAAAATTTCAATTTATTTTTCTATAAAATTAGCCGAATTTTGTTTAACTCAATTTCCATTGAAAAAAAAAACAAACCGATTTCCAAATTTAATTTTAATAATTCTTTGAAATTTTTCAATTTTTTAATTTTAAATTCTGTAATTCAATAAAATTCATTAATTTATAATTTTAATTTAACCACAGAAAAAAAATTCTCGAATAAAAGTAAATATTCTTGATTCAAAAAAACGTTTTTGAAAACGGCAATTTTTTCGGATAAAGTAGAAATCTTCTCTAACCACGACAAATCCTCTTGGCTCAAGAAAAGTTATATTGGGTCAGAAAAATATTTTGGAAGACAAACGTTTTTGGGAACCAAGTCAAAATTTGCTTGAGCCAAGAGAATTTGTCATGATTACAGAAAATTCGTCTTGGTCAGAAAAGATTTCTACTTTATCCGAGAAAATTCAGGCTTTCAAAAAAAAAGTTTCTCAAATCAAGAATATTTACTTACAGTCCAATTTTTTTTTTTAATTGATCGGAGAAAACTTAGGTTTTCAAAAAAAACTTTTGAATTAAGAATATTTACTTTTAGTTTATTTTTTTTTTAGATTGATCCAAGAAAATTGAGGCTTTTGAATAAAATTTCTTGAATCAAGAATATTTACTTTGTTCAGTTTTTTTTAATTGATCCAAGAAAATTGAGGCTTTCGAATAAAAATTCTTGAATTAAGAATATTTACTTTCAGTCCAGAATTTTTTTTCCGTCACCTAAAATTTATTCTTTACAATCTACCACATGATTTTCTCTTTCAAAAAAATAATTTAGTCACTAAAAATCCCCAAATAATTTTCTCTTGAATCAGAAAATTAAGACTAAAATTACTTTCAGTCATAAAATAAAAATAAACATTTACCGTAAAATTTATCATCGCTCATTATCTATAATTACAATTATTTAGAAAATTCAATGAATCATTGAACAAAAAAAAAAATAAAATAAAATGCATAGAAAAATATAAGACACGTAGATCTAGTTAATTAATTAACAAACGTACTGAGATTAGTTGCGAAATGAAATGTTTAAAATAAATCATATTGTGAAACAAAATCATTTGTCTGTTGATGAGTCAATGTCCCAAGTAATGAGTCTCGGGATCTAGAATAATTTTAAATAAAATCATCCTGAAGACCATCATTTTTTTCTTCGACTAAAATTCATTCATTGACCAAAAAACTTTTTAAATTTCGTCTGACAAGTGACTGATTAATTAAAAAACTAAAATGTATAAAAAATCAGTACCTTCTTCCCATGGATTCGCAGGTTCCAAATACCCAGTAATCAATTGATCATCTGGAGGAAAACTGACACGTGATGTTTTATCTTCAATTATTGATAATCGATCGATATCATCGACAATATTTTTGTCACCATAATTACCATCATCAGCATCATCATTATTAC
The DNA here is from genome assembly GCA_964016945.1 of Microplitis deprimator. NCBI lineage: Eukaryota > Metazoa > Arthropoda > Insecta > Hymenoptera > Braconidae > Microplitis > Microplitis deprimator. The sequence continues at coordinate 17,090,550 of OZ024712.1, forward strand.
CATCATCATGATTATGATCATGATCATCATCATTAATATCATTAGTTTGAGTTATTAATGAATTATTAAATTGATCCAAGGTCGGCTGTTGTTTACCGTCATCATCCTCATTATCGTCATCAGAAATTGATTTATGACGTTCTGTTGAATCGATTGTTATTGATTCTTGATTATTTGATAACATCAAATCACAATCTTTAACTATGCAAGCACCTTCATTCATTTTTGATACTTTTTAATTATTAAATAAATAAATAATTATTTATTTTTTGTTTTTTTATTTATTTTTATTTTTATTATTAAATTTATTTTAATTCGACACTCGCGATAAATCATCAACGATTATTTACAACTGCATTATTATTTTTAATTGATAAAAAAATAAATAATAAAAAAAAAATATTTTTTTTTTCAACTTGCGCGGGAGTTATTTGAGGTAATTAAGAACGTTTGTGAGTATGATGTGTGTATTTGTGAAACGGGATTTTATTTTAGCACCCATTTGATTTAACTATTCACTGGCTAGTTGGCGAAACACGAGCAGCCATCATTGTTGCCGTCTCTATAACATCATCGTAATGTATAGATGTTATAATATATATGTATATATTTTGAGTATTGAAAGGTCGTAGTCTATAGTATAGTTTGTGTTATATATATATATATATATATATATATATATATATATATATATATATATATATATATTTTTTTTTTTTTTTTTTATTTTGAAAGACTTGAGTGATAAGTTATCGATGTGAGGTACAGAGACAGATGGGAAAGTAGAAAATATGGGAGATTTGAAATTGTAATATTTGGCGGGAAAATTTGAAATGTAGAATTGGCTGACAGGAGGGTTCCATACCTAAATAACTTCAAAAATTTGAACTTTTACACTGTAGGCTTGACAATTTGAACTTTTGTAAATTTGAACTTTGACGATTTAAACTTACCTTTTTTTTCAGGTTTCGAGTGCGTGGAAATATAAATTATGTAAACTTATACGCTTGAAATAGTATGGTGTCTTTTTTTCAGGGGTTTTGTGTGCGTGGACATAAAAAATATATAAATCTATACGCTTGAAAATTTACAAAACCTGAAAAAAAAGGAAAGTTTAAATCGTCAAAGTTCAAATCGCTAAAGTTCAAATTTACCAAAGGTCAAATTTACCAAAGTTCGAATTTACAAAAGTTCTAATTGCCGAAATTCAAATTGTCAAGTTCAATTTTCAAAGTTAATTAGGTCAGTTCCCGGGTCGAAAAATTTAATCTGATTTTAGTCTAATTGGACTATTTGATCTGTTTTTGAACTTTTACAAAAATTTTAAGCTGTTTTCGAGCTGTCATTTTAAAAAACAATTGCGTTACAGGCAGACAAAACTAGATTAATTCTCGAACTTTGAAAAATTTTAGTTCTGAAAATTTGCAAGGACAAAACTGGATTAAATCATGAACTTATAAAATTTTTATTTATGGGCAATATTTATAAAAAAAATATTAAGTTACAGAATTGATTATGTTTTGTTTACTATTTACTTAGTATCTTTTGTTTAAAAATGTCGGCAGTTAATGAAAGTTTGACAGCTTAATTTTTAGTTGTCTTGACTGCATATTGATAGCATTAAATAAAAGTGATAAAATAACTCTTAAAATGTCAAGAAATTATTCTTATTTACTGGATGAAATTGAAAATATTTTGGCATTAGAAAATATCAAAATTCTTGTGACATCTTATTATGGAAGCGCATTAGCATGTTTCAAATTCCAAGAAAATTAAAATAAATTTATAAATCTAAATTATTATTATTATTATTATTATTATTTATATTTATAAAAAGTCCTTTTATTGATCTAACAGCAATTAAAAACAGACTAAAAATTATAGTAAATAAAGTCTGTTTTTGTCCTTAAAAACAATTGAATACAGGCCAATAATTATAATAAAAACGTCTGTTTTTAGTCTAAACCCGATTAAAAACAGACTAAATATCATACGAAAATAAGTCTGATTTTGGCCTGGATAAGGAATAGTACGGGTAAAAACACATTAAATTCCTATATAAAATAAATATGATTTATAAACTTGAATTAAAGAAAAAATATTTTAATTTATCATCCATTTAAAAACAGATCCAATTTTTTGACCCGGGTTAAGCCTTATTACCCGCGCGTACCTTATACCCTGATAGCTAAGTTAGCAGCAGACTGGTGACAACTTTCTGCATAGTAGTATGTCACCAAGTTGGCCGTAAAAATTGGCATTTCCATAAGTTGATGGCAACATTTTGAGAAAGTTGGTTGCAAAAGTTGGCATTCTATTAGTTGGCGGAAAGTTGCTTTCAATTTTCTCAGAAACCTGTCTTCAACTTATGGAAATTCCAATTTTTGCCTACTATTGTAGGTGAGAGTGATTACTACTTGATGATATTAATAGCTATCATCATATGATTGTTTTTAATAGCATTATTGTAGAAAATTATAGAATTACTATACAGAATACTAACTATTAAAAATCCTCGATGAGAATCGTTACCATAAAATTCTCAGCTAGGAACGATTATTGTAATTTTCTCTCTGTATGAAAGAGATAATTTATATGGGGGGTGTTGGCGAAATATTTGTGTTAAATACAATAGTTACATTATATTGTATTCGAAGGGGCCGTTCATAGAATACATCACGCACAATTTTACCTTTTTAGTCCCTCCTCCTTCGTCACACTATGTAATATTTTCTGCGACCCCCCTATCAATATTGCGTCTCAAATTATAACCCCTCGACCCCTACCGCACATGATGTATGACAATTAATAGTACACACGAAAGTAGAACATTCGAACCCGCGCGTGTAATCACCCGCTCAAGCCGAAAGTGAGGGTAGTAAACACGCCGACTGGAACATTCTACTTTCCTCCGTGGTCTGTATACTATTTTTCATTAGATCTGCAACTGATCAAAATTAAAACTTTCCAAATTTCATATTTTGATGAAAGATTCTACATTTCCAATTCGGGTATGGCCGGATGACAGTTTATATATATATCGTATGTCAACAAGACGCGGGAAATTAGTTGCGCATACCCGTGTAAATAATATACGCATGTGCTAAATAATTTGCGCACGCGCGGTAAATTTAAAAATTCATTATTGAAAAATATCAACTCTAGATGTCAGTGTACAGTTGTCCTTCGACTAAAAATTTTTCAATAAATCTCAGCCCTCAGTTGTCCTCAGACCCTCATAATATCAGTGATTTGAAAATGTTTACATAGACAAGGTTTTTTTTATAACAATAAAAATAAAAACAAAAATAATTCAAAAGTTAACTTAATAATTAACAATAATTAAATATAAAAAAAAAAAAATGTATTTTCATTATTTACCAACAACAAGTTAAGTAAGTTTTTTATTTTTTATTTTTAAACTAAGTTAATATTTTATTTAAATTCATCCCTATTTTGCTTTTTTTTTTTTATTTAATTTGAGTGCTAAAGAAAATTATCGGTTATTAATATCCGATACGAACGATAAATTATAACAATACGTGATTGAAATTAAAATAAGAGAGTTAAATATATATACATATATAAATATACATCTATATAAATGTATATATAAAGGCGATAAAAGACATTTGTAAAGTACAAAAGAGAGTTGAAAGGATAGAGGAAACTGTAAAAGAGAGTAATGTTAAACGGAGTGCGATAAGTAGCTGAAATAATATGAAATGAATAAGGATAAAAAATACGGTAATCAATACTCTCTTATCGTGCCTTTTCGCTTCTACGTGTTTCTCCGATCGGGTTTCCTACTCTTTTTGTCTTTCTCTACTTTTGACTCATATACTTCTCTTATTCATTATAATTTATCAATGGATTAATAAATGAAGTAATTAAAAGCTTAATAATGTGTAACTGATAACTTCAAACCTGATTTTTTATATTAATTGACTAATTTTGCATCCAAGTTTTTAAAATATTTTTTTATTTATTTATAATAATTGTCGAAGTGAAACATTTATAAAATCTACTTGAATTTCACCTGTTGAAATTTCATAGTTTTGGAAATGTCAAAATATGAAAATTAAACTTTATGAAGTCCAATTTTTTTTATTTTTCTCGGGTCAAAAAATTAGATCTGTTTTTAAATAGATGATAAATTCAAATATTTTTACTTTAATTCAAGTTTATAAATCATATTTATTTTATAGAGGAACTTAAACTGTTTTTGCCCGTACTATTCCTTATCCAGGCCAAAATCAGACTTATTTTCGTATGATATTTAGTCTGTTTTAAATCGGGTTTAGACCAAAAACAGGACTTTTTATGAATATAAATAATAATAATAATAATTTAGATTTATAAATTTATTTTAATTTTCTTGATATTTGAAACATGCTAATGCGCTTCCATAATAAAATGTCACAAGAATTTTGATATTTTCTAATGCCAAAATATTTTCAATTTCATCCAGTAAATAAGAATAATTTCTTGACATTTTAGAAGTTATTTTATCACTTTTATTCAATGCTATCAATATGCAGCCAAGACAACTAAAAATTAAGCTGTCAAACTTTCATTAACTGCCGAAATTATTAAACAAAAGATACTAAGTAAATAGTAAACAAAACATAATCAATTCTATAACTTAATATTTTTTTTATAAATATTGCCCATAAATAAAAATTTTATAAGTCCATGATTTAATCCAGTTTTGTCCTTGCAAATTTTCAGAACTGAAATTTTTCAAAGTTCAAGAATTAATCTAGTTTTGTCTGCCCGTAACGCAATTGTTTTTTAAAACGACAGGTCGAAAACAGTCTAAAATTTTTGTAACAGTTCAAAAATAGATCAGATAGTCCAATTAGACTAAAATCAGATCAAACTTTTCGACCCGGGTTTATTGTAATTTTTTAGAACTTTCGAAAATAGGTTTAATTTGGACTTAATTCAAATTTTAAACTCGGGTCGAGGAATTTGATGTGCGAAAATAAATTAAAAATTAAACCATTATCCTGTTGGTTGGTTATCGGTTTACAGAAGTTTAAATACACTAATTTTGAACCATTAAATCAAGCTCTGAAACGAAAGTTTATATCGGGATTATTTAAAGTTAATAAAAATGGCATGGAACCAGAATTTCATTTTATCGATACAAAGTTTGGAAATCGACCCTAGATCGGGCCATTACTGAGCGAAGGATGTCGATTAATAAATTTAATTTAAAAAAAATTTCATTTTTATTATCCTGGTAGAATTCATGACCATTAACGGTTAAATTATCTAAGGGTGGTAAATGATGTGAAAAAAACTCAGTGAACATCCTACTGGACTCTGGGCGCGAACTGCCGTCCTTCTGATTGCTGGGTCTGAACGCTGACTACTGGATGAGCCCACTAATGTCTCAAAATATTCGTAAAGTTTAGCGTAACAAAAATTAAAATTACATTTTAAAAACTGAATGTGTAATTTATAAGAATTATTACGCAGTATAATAAATTTTTTAGTGGTTAATTTTAATTTTACATTCTAGCATAACATTTTCTATCAATTTATATTTATTTTTTATAATATCCCGGGTGGAAAAATTTCATTGTGCAATAAACCAATAGCTTATATATCGAGTGCGATTGTGTATAAGATGTGAGTTTTTGCGATTGACTACCGAGTCGGAGGCGAATTTTCAAAACTTTTTTCCTAAAAAACTAGACGGTGGATCGTTTTAAATTTTTGAGAATACATCGATAAAGTACTCATTTATAAATTTACTAAGTTTCAAATCTTAAAGTTGGAAAATTCTTTTTGCATTAGATTCGCTCGAATCTTCTTAACATAATTAATAACGATCCAATATCGATAAGTATTCCTGGGTCGAAAAATTTGATCTGATCATAGTCTAACTGGACTACATTTGGACTAATTGATCTGTATTTTAACTATTTGATCTGTTTTTGATCTTTCATAAAAATTTTAAGCTGTTTTTGATATGTTGTTTTAAAAAATGATTGCGTTACGGGCAGACAAAACTAGATTAATTCTTTAACTTTGAAAAACTTTAGTTCTGAACATTGGCAAGGACAAAACTAGATTCGATTATGAACTTGTAATATTTTCATTTATAGATAATATTCATAAGAAATATTCTGAGTTACAGAATTGATTGTTTTTTTTTCTTTTTTTTTTTTTTTTACCATTTTAGTATCTTTTGTTCAAAAATATCGGCAGTTAATGGTAGTTTGACAACTTTATTTTTTAGTTGTTTTGACTGAATATTTATAATATTGAATAGAAGTAATAAAATTACTCTTAAAATGTAAATCAATTTTTCTTATTTGCTGGATAAGATCGATAAATATTTTGGCATTGGAAACCATAAAAATTCTTTTGACATCGTATTACGAAAGCGCGTTAGTATGTTTCAAATATTAAGAAAATTGAAATAAATTTATAATCATAGATTATTATTATTATCATTCATATTCGTGAAAAGTCTTATTTTTAATCTAAAGGCGATTAAAAGTAGACTAAAAATTATAATAAAAAAAGTCTGTTTTGGTCCTAAAAACAACTGAACACAGACTAATAATCATAACAAAAAAGTCTATTTTTAATCTAAAATCGATTAACAACAGTCTAAATATAATACGAAAACAAATCTGATATCGGTGTGGCGAGGGAAAAGTACCGACGAAAATCGAATAAATTCTCATATAAAATAAGTACGATTTAAAAACCTAAATCCAATTAAAAATATCTGAATTGAGCATTTATTGTGAAACAGATCTAATTTTTTAACCTGGGTCACATTAAAGAGACAGGTTTCGAAGTTTATTTTTTTTCTGTCCCGGGCGCGATCGCTGGTCCTCGTGGTTTGTTGGCAAATTTCCTATAAATAGCTGGTAAACCTCAAGTGAAATTACATTATATTCACACCGATTTATCAAGTTATCGTTTATTTTTATTCAAATATTAAAAACTATAGTATATTCAGTAATAATCGTTATTCCTTTAAGATATTTCACCCACCAAAAATGAAAATCATTGTGCTCATTTGTATAATTCGTTGTAATAATATAGTTATACTATAGAGCAGTGAACAAATTTATTATGCTAGTACTATAATATTTGCATACAGACTTGTAATATAAATAGCTGCAGTCAAATAAATTATTACTGAATTATTTAAAAATTAATGTTGGTTGTATCAAATATTGATTGAACTATACATATATTACCGAGTTAAAAATAATTTTTACTTACCCGCGTCAAAAAATTTGATCTGATTTTAAATAGATGATAAATTCAAATATTTTTTCTTTAATTCAAGTTTATAAATCATATTTGTTTTATATAGGAATTTAATCTGTTTTTGCCCGTACTATTCCTTATCCAGGCCAAAATCAGACTTATTTTCGTATGATATTCAGTCTGTATTAAATCGAATTTAGATTAAAAACAGACTTTTTTATTATAATTTTTGGCCCGTATTCAATTGTTTTTAAGGATAAAAACAGGACTTTTTATAAATATAAATAATAAAAATAATCTAGATTTATAAATTTATTTTAATTTTCTTGGTATTTGAAACATGCTAATGCGCTTCCGTAATAAGATGTCACTCGGAAAAAAATGTTGGCTCGAAACCTACCAATTTTTACAATGGTGTCGACCAAACTTGAAACAGGAAGTGATGCATCCAAAAAATTATTGTGCTCTTATAAAAAATGATTATGCTGTATCACAATACTTACTACGCGCGAGAAAATTATCAAAAAGCTTTAATATCAATTACTTTCATACATTATAATAATTTTAATGCAGCATAATAATTTTTTATAAGAGCATAGTAATTTTTTAGATACTTTACTTTCTGTTTCAAGTTTGGTCGACAACATAATAAAAATTGGTAGGTTTCGAGCCAACATTTTTCTCCGTGGCACTAGAATTTTGATGTTTTCTAATCCCAAAATATTTTCGATTTTATCCAGTAAATAAGAAGAATTTCTTGACATTTTAAGAGTTATATCACTTTTATTCAATGCTATAAATATTCAGTCAATAAGACAACTAAAAATTAAGCTGTCAAATTTTCATTTACTGCTGACATTTTTAAACAAAAGATACTAAGTAAATAGTAAACAAAACATAATCAATTCTCTAACTTAATATTTTTTTTATAAATATTGCCCATAAATAAAAATTTTATAAGACCATGATTTAATCCAGTTTTGTCCTTGCGAATTTTCAGAACTAAAATTTTTCAAAGTTCAAGAATTAATCTAATTTTGTCTGCCCGTAACGCAATTGTTTTTTAAAACGACAGGTCGAAAACAGCTTAAAATTTTTGTAAAAGTTCAAAAACAGATCAAAGAGTCCAATTAGACTGAAATCAGATCAAATTGTTCGGTCTGGGCAGATCAAAAACAGATTGAAATTTTTATAGAAGTTCAATAACAGACCAAGTAGTCCGAATACAGTTCAGTTAGACTAGAATCAGATCAAATTTTTCGACCCAGGTAAATTAAATAAATACAATAAAAGATACTGCAAAGTTTATTGTTTTTAAAGTATCTTTTTTTTTTTTTTTTTACATTATGACAAAATTACAATAAATTTTTTCGAGATAAATAACAACAACTTTTATCCGGTACTGAAAAGCCACAAAAAATAATCAGCAGCTTAGGCGGCCGCCGTGCCCCGGTTTCCTCTTATTTCATAAAAGTATATTATTTTATAAAGTATAATAATTATTATTATTTCTAATTATTCAGGAAAGAAATGAATAACTTATCGTAGCGATATGGTAACTATGAGTTCGGAAAAATCAGCCAGTCGGCGAAAATCAACAGACAGTAATGTTAGTATTAATGAGCAAAGGCAACAAAATAATGTCGAAGATAAAAATAATAAAATTGAAAATGCGAAAACGAAAGAGGAAACGAAAATAAAAATGAATGATGGTAAACCAAAAGCTACTGCAACTTGTGCTGAAGACAGTCCCAATTATCTCGTTTACAAAAAGGTAAGTTTAGTCTATACCCTGGTGGATCCTAATTACAGTAAATGACGGTAATTTACCGTAAAATACGGTATTTCTGCATCAAGTTTACAGTAATGTGCAGTAAGTTATGGTATTTTACAGTGGCTTACGGTAAAACATGGAAATTTGCAGCATTTCTACCGTAAGCACCGTAAGTTTTTTAATTTTCATAACTTTTAGAGTGCAATGCTTCACTTTACGGTAAAGTACCGCAGGCTTGCCACAGTTTTACGGTAAATTACCACTCTCTTACTACGAATTTGTGGTAAAAATGCCGCACTTCTACTATAAAATACTGTATTTTACCGTTAATTGTGATATTTTACTGTAAAACACCGTAATTTACCAAATACCGTAAATAACGATAATTTACCGTAGTTTGGATTCGCCAGGAATTTTATAATATAATATCAACAGTTAATTTTATTTTTTAAATTCTTGAACAGAAATTTAAATAAGGTACCCGTGGGTAATAAGACCTGTCGGGTAATAAGGTCTAAGTGACAGAAATAGTATTTAAAATAACCGCCTCCACTAAAGGCTACTCTAGTAAAAGGGTCTTGCATAGAGATGTTACGATAAGTTTATAGTCCCGATACCACGTTCCTTGTCTTCTATATTTCATCATCCGTCATGTGATGTCATAACGCAGAAGAAATTATAACAAACAATCTAGTCTACTGACTCTTAAAAACCATACTGATAGTTTTAAGTGCGGTTGAACAAAACAATCTAGTCTTCTGTCTTTAAGAAAGTATTGTTGCTCAATTTAAGTGATGATTCATCTCTAATACCAATTTTATTAAGTATAATTAAACTATTCCAGTTTGTTTAACTCGTAGGCCTTATGACCCTACCGTAGTAAAATAAGGCCTATTTGTATGGTTTTTGTAAAAGATTAATTTTTTGTTTGTTTGTAGTATAAATTACCATTACTTGATTATATTTTATGGCTAATGTATTGAAATAAAGATTTATGATACATTTCGATAATTAAATGCAATATTTTCGATTCTATTCAAAATGTCCCTTAGCTAGGCCTTATTACCCGCCGGTACCTTATTTACTTAGAAAATTTATAATTCAACCCGATGAAAAAAGATTTTATATAACTATACAGTTATATATGAATTATATAGGGGAGGATGGGGCAGAGCGGCCCCTGAATTTTTTATCAAAAAACATTTTTTTCTTTTTTGTCTAATTACTATAAATCCGATATGTTTGCGCATTTTTAACCCTACGCATGACACTTAGGACAAAATGGACAAGCCGAAAATTTTGAAAAAATGATTTTTTCATATTTTTATCGTCAAATAAAAAAAAAATTATTATATTTCCACATTTCTAGCCCTACGCATAACACCTGGGGCAAAACGGACCATTCGAAACTTCTGAAAAAATGATTTTTTCATATTTTTCGGCTGATTCTCTATGTCTGAGGCAAATTTGGTCACTAAAAATATTCAAAAATAAAAATTTTTTTCTTTAGTTCATAAATTTTTGAAATAAAGTGAAACTATCCATAATCTAAAAAATTAAAAAACACGTCTTTTCGGTTACAAATAATGACAAATAAGAAATATAGAATCGTTTTTTTTTTTTTATTAAATCCCTGATTCAGAAATCTAATTTGGAATAATTCAAACACGATCCAAAACAATTCAAAGTTGGCAAAATTGACTATATATAGATATACACTCTAGCATGGATTGAATCATTCCAAATTAGATTTCTGAATCAGGGATAAGAATTAGTAAGTAAGCTAATCGAGGGTAAACGATTTATCAGACCTTAAAAAATTTTTTTTAAGTATTTTAAAACCAAAAATAATTGTCAAGAGAAAGAAATACATTCTTAACGATGAAAATAATTTAAAAAAAGAAAAAAAAATGTTTATCATTTTTTGGAGGGGGCCTCTCTGCTCCACAAAAAAAATTTTTTTTTTTAGAATTTCGGCAAAATGTCCATAAATTTGATGCAAAAGGTTAAAAAGGTGATGCATAATTATATAAAATGTTTATATAATTATATACAATTATATTGAAGTGTATATAATTATATACGCATGTATATATTTGTATACAATTATATAGAGTTGTACATAATTATATATAATCTATACGAATACAGTATGTAATTATATACAAATGTACATAGTTGTATGAAATTATATACAAATGTACATAGTTGTATGAAACTATATAGAATTGTATATAATTATATATAATCTATACGAATACAGTATGTAATTATATACAAATGTATATAGTTGTATAAAATTGAATAGAATTGTATATATTTGTATGCAATTATATAGAATCTATATGAATACAGTATGTAATTATATACAAATGTATATATTTGTATAAAATTATATGGAATTGGATATAATTATATATAATCTATACGAAGACATTATGTGATTATATCCAAATTATATACAAATCAGATATAATTATTTACGATTGTATACAAATGTATCGGGCCATTTTTTCTATCCAATTTATATATAATTTTATACGATTGTATAAAATCTTTTTTCATTGGGAAGCTATTAAATTTATGACTTTTATTTAAAATGTTAAAAATTAGATACCTGTTGAAATGCTTGCAATATATCGATAATGAATTTCTCTGGTGTGGAGTTTCAAGTAATTAATTATCCGTGGTAATGACTTTTCATTTAATTAATAATTCAATCATTTCAATATGCACAATAATTAATAGATATTTGATGTTGAATAATAATAGTTAATTATTAATTAAAAGATGAATTAACAAGAGGCATATTTTCAATTATCGAGCAATACTTTTTAACGTTGATTTATGATTCTGTTATGTGTAGGCTTTTTTGTAACCGAATATACGTTTTTTTATTGCGAAAGCAACACGTGAATTTAATTTCAAGTAATGACTAGAATCCCTATCATTTCAAACGCTTTCCTTACCGGGACCATGAAATTAATTTGCGGAATTAACGCGGATCAAATCTGGAGTAAATAATTTTTTTATTGAATCCTGGCAAGGTGAAATTGACTCCGAAGGAAAGTTAAAAAAAATGACAGCCGAATATTTTCATAAATTATGAGTGTGATTGTAGCAGACACTAGCCACATTTAAAATCATAAATGAATAGAATAAATAATTTAAAAAATGATAATTATAAAAAATGCACGCATTAGTTTTTAAATTTTTTAAATGCGCATTTTTTTTAAATTTTATATTATTAATCCCGAATTAAAAAAAAAATAGATCTGTTTTTAAATAGACGATAAATTCAAATATTTTTACTTTAATTCAAGTTTATAAATCATATTTATTTTATAGAGGAACTTAAACTGTTTTTGCCCGTACTATTCCTTATCCAGGCCAAAATCAGACTTATTTTCGTATGATATTTAGTCTGTTTTCAATCGGGTTTAGACTAAAAACAGACTTTTTTATTATAATTATTGGCCTGTATTCAATTGTTTTTAAGGACAAAAACAGACTTTATTTACTATAATTTTTAGTCTACTTTTAATCGCTTTTAGACCAAAAACAGGACTTTTTATAAATATAAATAATAATAATAATAATTTAGATTTATAAATTTATTTTAATTTTCTTGATATTTGAAACATGCTAATGCGCTTCCATAATAAAATGTCACAAGAATTTTGATATTTTCTAATGCCAAAATATTTTCAATTTCATCCAGTAAATAAGAATAATTTCTTGACATTTTAGAAGTTATTTTATCACTTTTATTCAATGCTATCAATATGCAGTCAAGACAACTAAAAATTAAGCTGTCAAACTTTCATTAACTGCCGAAATTATTAAACAAAAAATACTAAGTAAATAGTAAACAAAACATAATCAATTCTGTAACTTAATATTTTTTTTATAAATATTGCCCATAAATAAAAATTTTATAAGTCCATGATTTAATCCAGTTTTGTCCTTGCAAATTTTCAGAACTGAAATTTTTCAAAGTTCAAGAATTAATCTAGTTTTGTCTGCCCGTAACGCAATTGTTTTTTAAAACGGCAGGTCGAAAACAGCTTAAAATTTTTGTAAAAGTTCAAAAACAGATCAAATAGTATAGTTAGACTAAAATCAGATCAAATTTTTCGGTCCGGGTTTAAAACTGGCAATTCATAAAATTGAATGAGCAAGTGACTTGCGCACATTTGGATTTTCCAACTTTTTAAATTCCTAGTAGACCTAGTTCTTGTTTTATAAATACAACTAATGAAACATCTATCAAAAGTCTTTGATTGACTGACAGCAGTAGTTTTGTCGTTGATAACTGTGATTTTAAAGTATTAAAAACCTATTTTCCATATCAATTCTAGATCTGTCATAATGTAAGTTTGTCTATCCACAGAAATTCATTACATACCTGTCGATGGTATATTTTATCACATCTATACAATATAGCATACAAGGTCGATAATGAATTGGTGATACGCTTAACGATAGATTTATTCATTTATAAACGACTAAACCCAAGGCTTTCATTCGTATTGATATAAACAATTATTTTTAGATGGAAGCAATAGTAGAAAAAATGTTGGATGAAACTGACGGCGTACCTGTTAAAACTGTTAAAACTTTTATGACTAAAATACCTTCTGTTTTCACTGGGATCGATTTAATTACTTGGATAATTAAAAATATGGAAATTGATGAACAAGGTATTTTTATTATTTTATAATTTTTGAAAGCACTTGGATATATTTAACATGAGGAATGATAACTGATGTTTATTAAACAAATGAAAATATTACTACACTCAACAACTGGTAAAATGACGTGGTGCCAAAACTGCGTCACGTTGAGTCCTTTTCTGAAGAAACTCAGTCGCACTGACGTCTAAACAACAGAGCCTAAATAAAAATTATATTCTTCTTCGTTTCGATAAACGTCATATCAATTAAGAATTTATCTAATACGACTTTACCATCATTATCTCAATTCGTCGAGTAGCAAAAAAAAAAAAATGACCATGTCTACCCAAATGTAATTGGTGCCGCGACTATTAAACCGAATACAGTTCAACCGCGACAGTTTAAACGGCGACACTTCAACCGTACGACACTTCAACCGAGGACACTTCAACCGAACGTCAGTTCAACCTAGCGACATTTCAACTGAAAATAACCTGGACCCCCTTATTTAGGTACCTTCTTATCAGGGATTTTTCATGGGTTGACAGTTCAACCTAGCAACATTTCAACCAACAAAAAATCCCTGATGAGAGGGCACCTAAATAAGGGGGTCCATGTTATTTTCAGTTGAAATGTCACTAGGTTAAACTGTTGTTCGGTTGAAGTGTCCTCGGTTGAAGTGTCGTCGGTTGCACTGTCGCGGTTGAACTATCTTCGGTTAAATTGTTACAGAACTAATGTAATTATGCCTAGAATTATTTTCTTAAGTGAGGTAATTGACGAAAGTCCTTCAGCAAGTCTCTTACTGAAGACTTATGAAAATTCGTAGAAATAATATGCAGTAATTTTAATCAACATGTTAACTATCACAGGGAAAAATGATCAGATATGATCATGTCTAAACATTTTTTCCGGGGATAACTTTGTTAAATGAGCGTTGCTGCAGAATTGTTTGAGAAATCAAGTTGCTTTTTTTAGAATTGCTCGACACTGAAATTCAGTTACTATAGCAAACCTAGTGACCCTCATTAAAATTTAAAACACTGCAGATTATTAATATTATCGGTCGATAAAATTAAATTGAACATTGAGTGGGCGCCACCGAATTTACTATACTAATGCTAAATACGCGCCTCAAGAACTAGAAGTCGCCATCTGCAGGTTTCTTAAGCAATTCTGTAGCAAGTCTGATCTAATGGTCTTACGCCAGTATCTCAGCTAAGCATGACAACAGATTTACTGCTTAAGATAACTTACGGAAGTATCTTGCCCTAGACTTCCCCAAGACCGATCATGCAGACTTCCTTAAGACTTAAGATACTTGTATATAATTTTCTTAAAATTTCTACTCACGACGTGGCTAAGATTCTTGCGTAAGAATCATTAGGTCAGGCTTTGCTGCAGAATCGCTCGACTTGAAGAAATCTGCAGAAAGTATACCCATGAGATACACCTTTTTCAAGTCTTGGTAAAATCTTGCGTAAGAGACTCTCTGAAGGACTTCTTTCCAGTAACTTGCTTACGACAATGCTACTAAGGGTATTACAACAAATCTTAAGATATGACAATATCATAAAAATGCTATTAGTGAATTTTACAAGGACTTTCATGGGATCATTTAAGACCTTAAATGGCACTGACGCTTTGCGGGGTGTAGATTCAAAGTCTTTAAAAATAATAATAATAATTTTTATTTCTATTTAAATTGTTATTTAGAAGCATTAAGAATGGCGCATCTAATGGCCTCACATGGTTATTTATTTCCTATTGACGACCACTGCCTTACTGTAAAAAATGACAACACATTTTATCGATTTCAAACACCCTATTTTTGGCCATCCAATTGTTGGGAACCTGAGAACACTGACTACGGTAAAAATAAAGCTCTTTGACATCAAAAGAATTTACATATATATATAAAATAAAATAATTATTTTTATAACTTGAAAAAAAAATTTATTTATAGCTGTATATTTATGTAAACGGACAATGCAAAATAAAACACGTTTAGAGTTAGCTGATTATGAAGCTGAAAATTTAGCACGTTTACAAAAAATGTTTTCACGAAAATGGGAATTCATTTTTATGCAAGCGGAAGCTCAAAGTAAAGTTGATAAAAAACGGGATAAACTTGAACGTAAAATTTTGGACAGTCAAGAACGCGCTTTTTGGGATGTACATCGACCAACGGTAAATTTTATTTATTTATTAACTTATTTAAATTGATTTAATTGAATTTTTAAATAAATTTTAGCCTGGATGTGTCAATACTACAGAATTGGATATTAAAAAAGCGTGTCGAAGTAATAAAACAATGAAAGCAAGTAAACACTCACAAATTGGTGTTGCTGGTGGTAGAATATCACCGACGGATACTAGAGATCTTATCAATCCGTCAATAGAAACGTTACAAAAGGAAATTGACATGTTGAAACAGAAATTGGATCGACGTAATATCAAAGTTTCTAAAGTTGCCGAGGCGTAAGTTTTCATTCTTTTTTTTATAGTTAACTGTTGTGATGGTTTTTTTTTTTTTAATTATTTGAAATTTTATAAAAACAATAATGATTTAGTCTTTCTACAATCTAAAGGGCAGTATTTCAGTATAAATGCAAGTATGACAGCGGTTAATGTTTTTAAATTCATAATTTGATACAATAGGATACAATTCTGCTATAGAAAGCTGAAGAATTTCGATTAGGCGATTGATGAAATATATTACAGGTGATGACTGATGAACATGTAAATATAAAAGTAGGCAGAAAGGGGGAGGGAGTCTTAAGATTTTCTGCAAATTAAAACTATACGGAGTAAAATGGGTCTCCAGAATTTTTTCCATTTGAAAAGCATTAAAAATACTCGAGTCAAAATTAAAGAAGTAGTTTAAGCCTCAAAAGCCTCGGCCGAGTCAAAATTAAAAAGGTGATTTGGGCCTCCAAATCCTACATGAGGGTAAGGAGGTTCAAATCATCTTTTTAGAATATGAAGATCCATGTATTAAAAAGGTGATTTGAACCTAACGTGGTAACTTTGTCCGCTTTTACCAAGTTTAGATTCAAATCATCTTTTTAAAAAGGTAAAATAAGCCTCCAGAGCCTAAATTTATAGATCGAGAAAGACTCTCATCGGATCGCGCACAATTGGTAAAAAAACAGAAGGGAAAAGGGGGCCACTAATTATAAATGGCCATCGTGATCGAAAAAAATTCGAAATTTAAAAATTCCAAAAATAATTTCTTAATAATAAATGTTTTGTTGTGAGTTAAAAAATAATAAAATTTAAAATATTAATAATAATAGCTAAAATTATACAAGTAGGCGTTCGAATAGAATAGTACTATCATTCGAAATTCGAATTGAATAATTAGAGCCTTTGACTTATTAGTATATGATTGATTAATTATTTTATGTGAACAATAAATACGAATGATGTATTGGATTACGGACACTGCTAAAGAAATTGAAAAAAACTGCTGAAAAATAATCTGCTGCTGCTGGGATTCGAAACCAAGACCTAAAGAATATAAAGCACAACCACTTCCGCACTGCTACTCGGACGCTCATGATCAGTGGGAAATATCTTTATGTATTTTAGGATGGCGCAAAAAAACCGACTATTTTTTTTTTTTTCGATCTCGCATGAAAATTTGTTTATTTACGATGTTTTAAGAAGCCTCTCCAAAAATCAGCTCGATAAAAAATTTTTAAGAGGTCGTTCACGAATTTTGAAAATATCAAAAATGAATGAAATTCGGATTTTTGATTTCAAAATTTTTTTTTTCTCGTGGCAGCAATGGTTTATATTTGTAAAATCATGACTATGCTGAAAATTTCAGTCCAAAATTCAAAGATTTAAACGGCGCTCAAGAATTTTGAATATTAACCGATAATATGTAACTAATAGTTTGAATTAGTTTTTGTATTTTTTTATAACTCAATTATTGTCATTTCAGTAAAATATAACTTTTGCAGAACCAAAAATATACAGGACAGTCTTTAACAATAAAATTTGGTAAGTTTTGAATAAGCGAAAAAATCTATAAATTGAATTAAAAAATAAATAAGTATGTAAAAAACTTATTATTTCTATTTCTCGGGTTTTATTTTCATTCATTGTCATGTAAATTGATGGAAAAAAAAATTTTGAAATCAAAAATCCGAATTTTAATAATTTTTGATATTTTCAAAATTCGTGAGCGACCTCTTAAAAATTTTTTATCGAGCTGATTTTTGGAGAGGCTTCTTAAAACATCGTAAACCAACAAATTTTCATGCGAGATCGAAAACAAAAAAATAGTCGGTTTTTTTGCGCCACCCTAATGTATATGTATATGGGTATATATATTCGCATCAAATTAACTAATTTTGAAAATCTTAACTGCAATTTAAAGTGTATATTAAAACTTAGATCTATTTTAATTGAAGTTGGTCATACGGATAAGAAAGTTTTTTTTTCCATACACAATATAAATATATGTTTTTATATATGATCAGAATTTTTTTTTCGTATATGATAGAAATATATATTTTTATGTATGATAAAAATATAGTTTTCGGATATGAAAAGAATATATATTTTTATATATGATAGCAATATATTTTTGTATATGATTGACATATATAATTTATACATGCTAAACATATACGGACTCGTATATGATGAGTATTATATTTTTTAATATAAAAAAAAATATATCAGAAAATATAGTTAAATTCGCCACATATATTTTCTGATGTTTATCAAATATTTTTACATATATTTTGACCATATATGTTATTTTCATACGGGTACTTACAAAATAAGTAATCCCTGTTTATAAAATCTCATAGAATCCAATAGATTCTCATAAATTCCCATATAAATTTTACAGGAATGAATGAGTTCTATGAAAATGCTATAGTTTAGGGTCTTATACATACAGCTATAAGAATCTATCGAATTTCTTAAGTAGGGGTAAATATTAACTATATTTAAAAACTAATTAAAATGAATGAATGTTGGGAATTATAAATATTTTTTTACTGTTAAATAATTATGTATATTTTTTTAATTAAAAAAAAAATTTATTTTAAAAAAATTACAGTATAAAAATTATTTTTAAACAAAAATATTTTCTGTTTCAGACTCATTGGATATTTTGAGCAATACATAGAATACGATCCATTATTTACCCAACCGGAATTCAACAATCCCTGGATTTCTGATAGTCCAGAATTATGGGAGCAAGATAAATTAGCGTAGACATACATTTTTTTAATTAAATAAATTAAATAATTGTCATTATCAATTTTTATTGAATTTTTTTTTTTTTTCTTACAGGAAAGACATATCAGCAAGACGTGTAAAACGTTGGGCATTTAGTTTAAAAGAGTTACTTCAAGATCCATTAGGCCGTGAACAATTTGTTAAATTTCTTGACAAAGAATTCAGCGGTGAAAATCTAAAGTTTGTTTATATTGATAACTATTTAAAATATATATTGATTGAAAATTTATAATTGATTTTATCGTTTCAATTTTAAAAGGTTTTGGGAAGCTGTACAAAATTTAAAAACGCTACCACAACGTGATGTAGAAACGGGAGTAACGGAAATATGGAATGAATATCTTGGTCCTGATGCCAGTTGTCCAATAAATGTTGACTCACGTTCTTATGAGATGACTAAAAAAAATTTAGAAAAGTCTGATCGTTGGTCATTTGATATTGCTGCTGTAAATAATTTTATTTTTAACAAAATTTTTTAATCCTGACGTAATGCTGATTAAAAACTTTTATTAAATCCAATTGAATCTGATTGAAACTCTCCTGATTAAAAAATCTAATTTGAAATGATTTGAGATTACCCGGGAAAAAAAAATTTAGATCTATTCAGATCAAATTAGATCTGATGTTTCAGATCTGAACAGATCTGCATTTTGGCCAGATCTGTTTAGATCAAATTAGATCTACTCTGATCAGAATAGATCTGCTTGGATCTAAACAGATCAAGGTCAATAAAAAACACTCTTAGATCTGCTCAGATCAAATTTGTCAAAATTCAGCTAGTTAATCTTATAATTATAATATAATGTGAAGAAATATTTCTTTATAATCTGTACAGATCTAATCTGATAAGAGCAGATCTGAACTTTTTTTCCCGAGAAAAAGTTATATCAGCTCAGATCTGGTTTGATTCGTAGAGATCCAATTAGATCTATTTATATTTACCTAATAAATTGATCGTTTAATCAATGTTGATCTATTTTGATCTGACTAGATCTAGGTTAATCTTACTTGATCAAGGTTGATCTGACTTGATTAGATTTGATCAGGGTAGATCTGGACTATTTTTCCCCAAAGAAAAATGTCATATCTGATCAGATCTAGTTTGATCTGAACAGATCAAATCAGATCTACTCTGATCTGGGTTCATTATTAATTATGATCAAATTTGATCTGAGCTGGTCTAATTTGATCTAATTTGATCTGAGCTGATCTAATTTGATCTAATTTGATCAGAACAGATCTAAATTTTTTATCCCGGGTACGTAACTCTTAATCATTTTGAATCATTCCAAATTGTCTGAATTATTTTGCTTTCTAGTATAAGTTTTGGAACGAACCATTTTAAATCATATTCAATTAAAAAGTAACGAAATATTATTTTATGATTTAAAATTATTTGAAATTATTTAAACTCTTAAATCATTTCAAATGAAATTAAATTAGAAAATAATATCGCAATTATTTTGAATTACTTCAAATTATAATTTTATGATATCGCGTGCCAAGTGCCAAAAGGGCGTATAATTTTTTTTTGGTGCTAATCGTTTTGTAAGCATGTTTTAAGCCTAAAAATGAAAAAAAAATTTCCAAAGCCAAAAAGGCGTATATCTTAAGATACGCTCTTTTGGCGTTAGTACGTCAAAATTTTTTTTTCTGCAGATCTTTACGTTTCGAGCGATTCTAAGAAGAATGGCAACAAAAATTTTTTGATACTCCCTTTTGGCATGGAACCCTATCTAACTGCTGTAATACGCCCTTTCGGCATTTGGTACGCTATATAATACAGTATGAAATAATTTCGATTTTTCAAATCATTTCAAATTAGATTTCTCAATCAGGGTCAATTGGAAGCAAACTTCGGAAATGAATTTATATAAAGTTTTATGAAATTTCGAAAACCCGGGTCAAAAATAAAACTTGATTTAGACTTGGTTTACTAAGTCGAAATTCGGAGCCGTTTTTCACATGACAAACTTGATTTTTTTTTACAGAGATATGAAATACATTGAGTTTTCGCCTCGGTATAGACTTAACTGGCTTACTTAGTCACGATTTAAAACGAAAAAGTTTAAATCAAGTCGCAATTGACTTGGTTTAGACATAGTAGACTTAAAATGTTTGACGAAAAAGTCTAAATTGATTCGAAACTAACTTGATGTAGACTTTTTTGACTTAAATTATAAGGCGAAAAATTCAAAACTAAAATGAAATAATTTTGATATATTAAGGCGAAAGTAAGGCGAATGACTATCGTGCTCGAAGTAAAGACGAATAAGTTCAAACTAAGACCAAAAAATACAAATAAGTTGAAATATGTTGAAACTAAGATAAAAAAAGTTCAAAAAGTTAAAAAAAATTTAATTTAAGTCGAAAAAGTCGAGATCTTATCGAAAAATTGTCGGCAAATCGATAACTTCAAAAAAAAAAAAAATAAAGCGAAGCGAGCCTGAATCAAGTTTTATTTTTGACCCGGAAATATTCATAAAAATTTATATTATAAACCATGAGATAATTATCATATAACTTTATACAATTTAATAAAATTTTGTAACATTTCGTGTAAGGCCATAACTTCAATTTTTTTTAATTTCATGAAGTTCTAGAGATTTTTATAATATATCTTAAGACTTTATGAAATTTTATAAAAAAATATAAAATTTCATACCAATAAGCCCTTGGGATCTCGATATCAATTATGTAAAATTTTATAAATTTGCATGAAATTTTATAAAATTGAAGTTTTGGCCTTTTACGAAATTTTATAAAATTTTATAAAACAATAAAATTTCGTAAAAATATTGAAATTTCATACCAATAACTCCCTAGGATCTCGATACCAATTACATAAAATTTTATAATTTTTATGAAATTTTATAAAATTTCACAAAATTTTCTCATGGTTTCAAATAAAATTTCGTGAGTTTTTTTTTAATTTTATAAGACTTAATAAAATTTCTTAAAAAATCCAAAATTTCATACCAAAATCCCTGGGATTTTGATAACAATTATGTGAAACTTAATAAAATTTCATAAAAAAAATTTTTCCGGGGTAAAGTAATAGTTTAAAAAATTATTAAAAGTTCATTAAATTAAAAATTTTCAAAAATTCTAAATATTTTCAAATTGCTGATTGAAATACATCTTACGTAATGTCACACTGAGAGTTTTCTTGTTAATTGATAAGAAAAATAATCAAATTGATTTCATACTATTTTATCGTACAAATAAAATTTTACGAAAACGGTGAAAATCATAATGATCAACTATATTTACAAAAGTGAATTTCGAGTTTAAAAAACATAAAAAAAAAAATTTTTATCAAATTTTGGAGGTACCCCGTTTCGCCCCCCCCCCCCCTACCCGTACCATTTTTTTCTCTCAGTGTACCTGAGTCACAAACGCGTGTTAAATACGTGAATTAAATTGCCCTACTTTCCTCCCTAGATATATAATTTGCTATTTATAACGATTAACTGTTCTTCCAGGCTCATGTGTATCATTTAATGAAAAGCGACAGTTACTCGCGATATCTACGTTCAGAAATGTACAAAGACTATTTAAATGGATCAAAGAAAAAAGTAATTATCTAAACTAATACATCAAACCTTTATCTATACACCATTTTTACATAATTGACGATCATCTACGTAATTTAATCAAGATTCTTCGATTTGCTTTTAAATTCTAGGCTTCTGTAAAAGGAATCCGGAGTATCGTTTCATTTACTGGACGTAAAGAACCACCCACTGGACCCTAAGTACGACCTGTAAAAAAATTTTCTAAACTTGATACTCATTTTTTTATTTATTTTAATATTTAAAATTTTTTGGAATTGAAAATGAAAATTCAGCAATAATTTTTATAAGTTTTTTTATTATTACAATTACTAATTAATTAATCAATTAATTAATTATTTTTTTATTTATTATACTTAATATTTAATGTATATATAAAACTAGGAATTGAGCAATTCTGTGTATAGTTAACAGATAAACATAAAAAAATAATTATAATTATTACTATTAAGTATATTATAATTAATTGTCTAAAAGTGCATTAAATCCGCATTCAATTATTGTATTTTTTAAATCTCAATTTAATTTAAAATTTCGATAAAGAAAAAAAAACACTTGCGGTCATTAGTTTGTCGTCATTAAAAAAAAAAAAAAAAAAAAAAATAAAATGAATTTAAATAATTATTTATAAATCAATGCGGAACTATTGCGATTTAATGCGCGAAAAAATTTAGACTATCAAAGTTATTAGATATATTTTAGTCTCTTGTAAATGCCGTAGTGTAAAATAGAATGATATAATAATATTTAAAAGAAAAGAATGAAAAAAGAAAAATCAATTAATTTATCAATTTAAATAATTAAGGAGACTGCTAGCAAATTTATTTAAAACTTCTATTTACTGCATTCCCGATGAAAAAAGATTTTATACAATTGTATAAAATTATATATAAATTGAATAGAAAAATGTCCCGATCCATTTGTATACAATCGTAAATAATTATATCTTATTTGTATATAATTTGTATATTATCACATAATGTTTTCGTATAGATTATATATAATTATATACAATTCTATATAATTGTATACAAATATATACATTTGTTTATAATCACATACTGTATTGGTATAGATTATAAATAATTATATACAATTCTATACAAATATGTACATTTGTATATAATTACATACTGTATTCGTATAGATTATATGTAATTATATACGATTCTATATAATTGTATACAAATATATACATTTGTATATAATTAAATACTGTATTCGTATAGATTATATATAATTATATACAATACTATATTATTGTATAAAAATATATACATTTGTATATAATTAAATACTGTATTCGTACAGATTATATTTAATTATATACAATTCTATATAATTGTATACAAATATATACATTTGTATATAATTAAATACTGTATTCGTATAGATTATATATAATTATATACAATTCTATGTAATTGTATACAAATAAATACATTTGTATATAGTTTCATTATTTTTTTTTGCATTTTCATATCGAATTACATACGATTGGATATAATTATATAAAAATTTTATATAATTATGCCTTACATCTATCCAATTGTATATAATTCATATATTACTGTATGCAGTTATATAAAATCTTTTTTCATCGGGTTATTTTAATTTTAATATAGAACAAGATCGTATTGTTATATATTTTAATTACCCGAGTAAAAAAAATTATATACAATTATATTTAAAAAATGGCCTGATTCATATCTGGACCATATGTAATCTTTATATGAAATATATATGTGTCACATGTAGAACTTATATAATTCATATGTAGAGCATGAATGATTCATATATGAAGTATATATGCTCCATATATGAATCATAAGTATAGAGTATATATGATCTATATATGAATCACGAAATCATGAATAATTGTATACGATAATATAATTTCAATGAGTTATATATCATTATATAACATTTTTTTTACTCATATATCTGATTATAACTACTAATATCAACAGTAATTTACTATAATATGAATTCTCCTAACGAGGATGGCAAATTTCAGTAGCAATAAGATACTTATCTATTTATAACCTATATAACAGTCTGTTCAAAATCTAACGCGTCTTGCAAACCAACATCTGTTCGTTTATATGCCCGTAAATCTTACTAGACACTTGTGGAAGATTTTAATTTAAAGTCTCGCGTGGGATTTACAAAAGAACTGTCATATTCTTCCCAAAGGATTGTGAAAAAAATATATAACAGATATTTTACGAATGATTAATAGATTAAACAACGTACACAAATCTTGCGAAAGACACGTAAGAATTGTCATAATGATTCTTACACATGGCTTGCAGCGAAATTGCGCAAGTCACCCTTGACCTTACGCCTGCCACTGGACCCCCACCACCAGCTTAAAATTACGGCCATGTTGAAATGGTGAAAGGGGTAGAGGGAAAAAATTGTTGCAAGACATGTGTATAAATCATTATTTAAACTTCTTATGCAGATTTTTCGCCAGAATTGTGTAATTTTACTAATTGATCATGCGCAAGATATTTGTTATATTTTTGCATTTAGCATCATGTGCAAGTCACACAAAAATCTTGCTGACAATTCTAAAGTCAAGTGTAGAAGCAGATGTAAAGATTTTCGGAAAGACGTTTTCATAAAACTTTTGAAAGACTGTCATATTGTCTTTCGTATGTTATAATTCGTGTTATTGTGATTTCTACTAAAAGAACCTTTCGAGCGGTGTCTTCAGTAGAAACTTGCAGTATACATTATTACTTGAAAGTAATCAAGTACAATCGTATTTAGTACAATCTTTATAAATACTAAATTTTTAAATATCAAGTATTTTAATAGGTGACGTCAGTTTTAAATGAGTGCTGCCATATCAGCGCGACTAAAATTCCTTGACCGCGCATGCGCATCGGATAATCCGTAATGCGCATGTGAGGATCATTTAAGTACGCGCTGGGTAATTTTTATGTAAGTATGCGCATGTTCTCTCCAAAAATTTGAACATGGCACCTTCTATAGGCATAAAACGGCATTTTTTGTGCGTCTATAAATCACAAAATCTTATGTCCATCTAGTAAATTACTATACTCTAGTATGTTGGTAGCATTAACCTTCGGCTCTTGTTCCCAACTTTACTCAATTACAATACTCATTTTCTACACGATGTATAAGACACTTTTTCTAAAAGCTGCCAGTCCTCTTAATTGATTTATTTGATTCTAATTAATCTAAAAAACATATGAAAGAGTTTACTATTTAAATTTCTTATGAATTTTTGATTGAAAAAAAAGAAAAATTCTGTCAATTGACTGTACATCTTAAAGTATGACTAGATAAAAAAAAATGCGGGCATAATCAAAAACTTTTTTTTTTAACTAAAAAAAAAATATTGAATCTAAAATAATATAAATGATCACTAATAAAATTAAAATAATGAAATCGTTATTCTGTTTGTTGTTCTTTAGATTTTCTTTTAATAAGCGGTACAACAGCCCACAAAGCTGTACCAAGTATTAAAATAATGCCAAAAGCTAAAAAAATAGGCTTATATGTTCCGACTCTTTCAAAAATCGCGCCACACACTGGTGGTCCTACCAACTGTAGTACCCCATTAACAAACAGTGAGATCCCGTAAGATGAACTCAGTTTTTCTGTCCCCAACATGTCTGCAAGTATGACAGTAGTAATACCAATGTACATGCCTGAAGAAAGTCCAAAGAGTCCACAAAATAATGACAACATCAAATATGAAGTCGCCATTGGTAATAAAGCTAGAGCTATTCCACTAAGACCTAACCCTACAACAAAATAATAATACTTTGGTACAAAATCAATGTCAGATAGTGATGCGCCACCTATACGACCAACTAAATCTAGTGCTGATACAATGGACAATAGTAACGCGGACATATTTTTATCAAAACCTTCCGAAATTGCGTAAGACGGCAATAAGATCATAAAATTTGTATTACTTATTGCGGATGTACAATTCGATATTAAAATAATAAGGTATAATGGGTCACGCAGGACACTAAAATCAAAGAATTTGTTTTCTTCACTAGTTGAAGAACTGGAACCTGAATCGGTGCTAATGGTTGCGCTGGACTCCGAACTATGTATTGTAGAATTTGAATCCGTGCTACTGATGGTCACAGTACCCTGATAAGCTTCGTCACTCTTGTCGTCTTTGACTATTTTCAAATTATTTGATTTTGTCTTGGCATCACCGCGCTGGCGAATTTTCTTAGTGGGAGTTTTGAAAAAACGGCGAAATAATCCGGGCACATTATTACGAGGGCTCAAGGCAATTGGGCCCATTTCGGAAACGATACTGTGCTGACGCGATAGATGGAAATTTTTTTTGCTAACTCTCGTTGAATTGGTACGACTGAGTGCCGATAAATTAACTACTGTTTCAGTTGGTAGTTCATTAGTTTCAGTAGTTTCACTTTTTTCATATTCAACATCTTGATATTTGTCTTTATCCATTTCATTTTCATTGATAATTGTAACGGATGAAGGGTCTAAATTTTTTTCGAGATATTTCGATAGCTCGGTGAGGTGGTCATGATTTGGGTCAGTCGGTACTTCTGTTTTACCGTCGGTTAACATTTTAGCTTCAATTATCGGTTCGTCGAGCGTCAATGCTGCATTATCGATACCCTCGACCGGTACTTCTTTCATGTGTTCGCTAACCGGATGGTAAAGAAGTGCACAGACTAATGTATTGAGTGTTAAAGCGCCCATTATTAGAACAGCTCCTCTGTAAAAATAATTACAATTAAAGATTTGAATTTCTTTTAAGTAATAAGTCAAGCGCTTTTTTGGTATACCGATGGCCAAAATGATTCAGGAGATACTGAAGGAATGGTGGTAGTACTATGGTACCAATTGCACTTCCAGATATACAGAGGCCATTTGCAAGGCCGCGTAGACGTTCAAAATAAGCGGTGACTATGTAAATTGTCGGGGGAAAGGTTAGACCGGCTCCGATACCGACCATTAGGCCGTAGCTGAAAAAAACAATAGATTGTGAGCTTATCTTCTAAAAATTATAAATTTATGAGCATGAACGGGAAAAATGAATTTAGATCGAATAGGATCTAAAGCAGGTCTAAGGAGATCTTACTTTTCCAGAAATTAGATCTACGTTACTTTTACCAGTTCTACGGAGATCAAGGTAGATATTGGGAAATAATTGGTTTCGGTCCGATTTTCGGAAACTGACTTTTAAACAGATCTGGAGGCTTTGAGGTCCTAGAAAGCTATCCTAACTAATTTCAATATGATGCCCAATTATGTGTATATGTATATGGACAAAAATACGTATGTCAATATACCATAATTTTTGAACGGATGAACCCCTGAGTCAAAATTAAAAAGGTGATTTGGGCCTCCAAATCCTACATGACGGTAAGGACGTTCAAATTTTTTTTTAGAGTATGAACATCCATACATTAAAAAGGTGATTTGAACCCAAACGTGGGAACTTTGTCTGCTTTTACCAAGTTTAAGTTCAAATCATCTTTTTAAAAAGGTAAAATAAGCCTCCAGAGCCTAAATTTATAGATCGAGAAAGACTCTCATCGGATCGCGTACAATTGGTGAAGAAACAGAAGGGAAAAGGGGGCCACTAATTATAAATGGCCACCATGATCAAAAAAATTAGAAATTTAAAAATTCCAAAAATAATTTCTTAATAATAAATGTTTTGTTGTGAGTTAAAAAATAATAAAATTTAAAATATTAATAATAATAGCTAAAATTATACAAGTAGGCGTTCGAATAGAATAGTACTATCATTCGAAATTCGAATTGAGTAATTAGAGCCTTTGACTTATTAGTATGTGATTAATTAATTATTTTATGTGAACAATAAATACGAATGATGTATTGGATAACGAAAACTGCCAAAGAAATTGAAAAAAACTGCTGAAAAATGATCTGCTGCTGCCGTGATTCGAAACCAAGACCTAACTAATATGAAGCACAACCACTGCCGCACTGCTACTCGGATGCTCACGATCAGTTGGAAATATCTTTATGTATTTGGAACGCAGATATTATTATAACAATAATATCATGCTAAAGAATTAAGCTCATTCGAAGTTACAGATTAAAAGTATGGTAGGTCTTATAGGGCTAAAACATCTTTTTGAAAAGGTGATTATGTCCTCCATGCGCTTCGTTTAGGGTATTGAGGACTTGAATAGCATTTTAAAATATATGGTAGGCCATGGAGGGTTAAAATACCATTTTAAAAAGGTGATTTACTCTTTCATACGATACTTTTAGGACATCGATGACAGAAATAACATATTAAATTCAGCGGCAAGTCCAACATCAAAAGAACTGAGGCTTTGGAGGCTCAAACTACTGTTTTAACCTGACTCGGGCTGATTTAGATCTTTAAGGTGGCATTCGAAGCGGCTTATCAATTTCTAGGCACTGAGAGAAATTGAGGTTGATTGGTATAGTACGTTTCAAGTTATTCAAAAAATAGACCTTTTTGAAAAATGATTTCTTTGGATAACTTTTAAAATACTTGATAGATTGATTTCAAACTCTATTAAGCTCTAAAGCTTTATAAGCCGCCTCGAATGCCGCCTCAACCATCAAAATTGGATTGATTGTTCAAGAAATATCGTTATCGAAAGAATTTCAAAAAAGAGTTTTTTTCTAATAATCTCAAAAATCACAAAGTTGATTGATTCTAATAATATTTTAGCGTTAAAGGCTGGAGAACTGTGTCTACTGCCGTTCTAAAAAACTTTAATAAACGATGCTTATTGGTTATTTTCAATTTCTCGAATTCTCGCAGATTGATACGAAACGTCACTTTTTTCGAAACTGAAGCACTCGAAAATACCAATGTATCCAAAGGTATTGTCGAACTCAAAAAGCTTGAAAATGAATCGGCAAAAATGTTTTCGAGCTCAAGGAGATCCTGAAAAGTTTTGGGACTGGACCGCAGGGTGGACCGTTCTTTAGATTTTTTTCACTAATGAATTTTCCGTAGTGTTCATTAGTTTTTTTTCGTAAGGGGCGCCCGCATAAAAATATCATATTTGGTAAACATATATTAAAAAATATATGTTACAGATATAAATAAAGGGAAACTGAATTTTTCGATCGTAAAGCACACTCTAATGCTTCGCATTAAGATTTGTGCAATGTATGTGACAATACATGAAATCTTATATAGAACTGTATATAGATTTTGGCCGATTTTATTATATTTCTATATATGTTTTCTGTTATATGATTTCATATATTTCCGTATAATTTCAATATCCCTGATTCAGAATCCTAATTTGGAATGATTCAAAGACGATCCAAAACAATTCAAAGTTGGCAAAATTGACTATATATAGGTATACACTCCCACATGAGTTGAATTATTCCAAATTAGATTTCTGAATCAGGGATATTATATATATATTTATATATTATTTTATATATTTATATATGGAAACAAATAAAAATGCATATATAATTCATCATTATATGGCACGATATATGTACTATGTATTTAACTTTATAAATTTTTGTATATTTTTCGATATATAGAACCATATAAGTCTCCCCATATATGGAATAATAAATAAAATCTATTCTTTTCTGTCTTCCTCTCTGTTATAAGTTTCAAACATTGTGTTTAGAATATATATATATATATATATATATATATATATATATATATATATATATATATATATATATAAGTGTGCAAGCTTACAAATTTACATATATAATTATCAATATATGTACTACATATATGTGCTAACTTATAAGTTTACGTATAGTATTATAAATGTATATAATACATGTATTAACTTATAAACTTACGTATATAATTAATTATATTAAAACTTCCTATATTATATATAAGAAAATATATATCGTTTTTGGACACTTATATGGTCCCATGTTGATTATATATTTTTCCATCTATATTCATCATATATGGTATTTTCGTGCGCACAAGTAATACATAAAAAGTATCATATCTTCAGCAGATCCGAATTTCAGTAAATTACGTCATTTATCGTAAATTACTATATTTTTACGCAAAATACCATGACCGCAACAAATTTACCGCCTTTTACGGTAATTAGCGGTGATTTACGGTAATAATACGACACTTTACCGTAATTTGTGGCATTTTTTTACTGATAATACGGTACAATACTTCACTTTACGATGAAATAACGCAATGGTATTGCACTTTTACGGTATAATACCTCAGTTTTACCGTAAAGTAGCCATAGGTTACCGCGACTTTACTGTAAAATACCACAATTTACCGTATGTCGGATCTGCTAGGAATGTAATTTTCCCTAGTGGATCCGAATTACGGTAAATTACCGCATTTTACGGCAAAAGTACGGGATTTTACCGCAAATTTACCACAAATTACGGCAATTTACCGTAATTTGCGTTAGATGGTCATAATTTACGTAAAATAACGGCATTTCGCCGTAAAATATCGCACTTTGCCGCAATTTTGCCGTAAATTTTCCGTATACTGTGACATTTTGCGGTATATTGCGGTAAATTACGGCAATTCTTCCGAATGTCGTAAATTACGGTACTTTAAGGTTATTTACCGTAATTCTAATCTGCTAGGGTTATTTATTCATAGCTCATTGTTAACAAAATAAGTAAATAAATCCATAAATTACCTGACATATAAATAAGAAACTGACGTAGCAAAATAACTTAACATCATTCCAAGTGCAGCAAATGTACCTCCAATTAACGTAACAACTCTGTACGAATACTTAATTGATAAAACACTTGACAAAGGACCTAAAGAATAGTAATAGCATAAAATAAAAATAAATATAAAAAATAAATGAATAACAAGTCTTACCTAATGAACTGTAAAGAAAGTAACAAAGTGCAGGCATCCACGAAGCCGCAGTAGGTGATGCCTTAAATACCTGAAGGAATTCAACAAAGAGAACACCAAAGGACTTGACTGTCCCCGGTATCAGGAAGTTAACAAGGAGAGCAGAAAAAAGAACGACCCATCCCCATCCACCGTCCGGTGGAACCAGTTTTGTTTTAACAACTTTTTTCGTCATTTTATAACTTCTTATTTTCTTCTTTTATTTAATCTTCGTTTATTCACCAGCTTTTTATTATAAATTCCCGTAATAATTTTTTTTTTACTCGGTACCTAAAGATATAAATAAACTTGTTATATATATTTATATATTTTAACAATATTATGAAATTTGTACTGTAACGTAACGCGGTTTTGTATACACTACTGTAACACTTGTGGCGCTTAATTGTAGTACTAATTTTTATAATTAAATATTAAATATAATTTTATAAACACGGAAGACAGTAGACATTTTTATCATGATTGTAATTCATTTGTAATTAGTCATTGAAATGCAGACGAGGTTGTACTATTTTTTAAAATCCTTATTTGACACTTATATTATTTAACATATATATACATACATATTTATATTTACATATATGCCATTAAGATAAGTATCGTCAAATATATATACATATATATATTTTTTTTTATTGACGGGCAAAAAAATTATTGTAATCATTTTTAAATTTATAATTATGGGAAAATATTTTATTTAATTATTTTAGCCCAAGGTCTTATCTTTCTATCTATTTATCTATCGCAAAAGTAATATATATATATATATATAGAGAGAGAGATTAACACATGCTATTGTAATTACCTTTTATATATGTGTATATATACATAAGGACTCATATTTATCGGAAATTTTAATCTACATATATATATATAAATAAATAATTATTGTAATTATTAAAAAAATATAAGAAAAATAAAAGTAATAAGTTAAATAATTATTATATTGTAAATATTATTTCGACTTTAAAAATAGATTTATAATTATCAGTATAATTTTTTATCATGTATTAGTTAATTTTCTTGTAAAGTGACATTGTTTTATTTTTAGAAGAAAATATAGTTTAAATTTGAATTTTTTGTTTTTTTCAAATTTTAAATTTCAGAAGTGGAGCTGTATAATTATAATTTACGCAAATATGATGTTTGAAATTCATTAAAATAGTTTTTATTTAAAAAAATTTTTTTTGAAAATGTAGTTGGGGTTATTTTACATTTGAACACAGATATCTTCTAAAGTAATCGAGATACGGGAAAAAGATATGAAATATTTTTAGTAGGAAATTTAATTTTGTAAAAATAAGTACTGATTAAAAATTATTGTAGGATTGGTTATTTAAAAGATATAGCCGTTTTAAATGAATTGACTAAAAAAATAGCAACGGATCAGTGATAATTTAATATTTTTTTTAATTTACTATAACTTTTAAACTATTAACTTTACAGAAATTTTTTTAGAATATTTTTTGTGGGGACTATTATTTTCTAAAAAAAAGTGCTGATTAAAAATTACCGTAGGATTAATTGTTTAAAAGATATAGCCGTTTCAACGGGATAGACATTTAAATGGTAACAATTCAAAATTATTTTCAACTGACTATAACTTGTAAACAATAAATATCACGAAATTTTCTTCTGATAATTTTTTATAGAAAATTAAATTTCCTACAAAAAAGTGCTGATAAAAAATTACCCTAGAATCACTTGTTTAAAAGATATCAGAGTTTTAAATTCAATCATTAACTACACAAAATTTTTTTTATCCAAAAAAAAAAAAAAAAAAAATTGTTTGTCATACGATATCTAAAAAATCTATTACATAATTTTTAATAACCGTATGACAAAAAAAATTTATTAACAAGTCAACAAATAAAATTTTACCATTTAGCTAAAAACATATTTATTTAGCCGAATTTTTTAAAATAAAATAAATACTCTACTAAATCAATAAATATCTTTAATAACTTTTTATATTTACTCATTTAATTAAACTCATTTTTAAAAAACAGTTTAATTCTCCACATAATTTTATATATTTTTTTCCATTTAAAAAATATTTTAAATAAATTTTATCCCTAAACAAACTTATAAAATATTCAAAGAAAATTAACCTGATTAGTTTTTTTACGCAACAATAGAAAGTTCAACTGACCTGTCAGATTAGCACCTTGAATAAAAATAGTCAGTCTTGATAACAAATAAAAAAAAAAAAAATTTCCATTAACGATCTTAGTAATTATAAAAATCCAGATAATAAATAAATAAATAAATAATAAATAAATTTTCAAAATAAAGACAAGAGTGACCAGCGCAAGAGTTCGTAGTCGACTCCTGAGGGTCAGAACTCGTTCCATGTCGTCGGGCTACGTCCTCTTGTCCGTGTTCCTCTCTCCTTACTCTCTTGATTTAGTATTCTCCTTCTTCTTACTATTTATTTTTAAATACAAAAATACATTTGCTTACAAAATAAGAAATAATAAATAATCGCTATAAATCTACACGAGGATTCATCCAATCAAAAAAAAAAAAAAAGGGTTCAAGAGCCCTTACATTTTAAGTTCTCGTCCTTCCGGCGCCATTTCTACGCTTCTGCACACTATTTTCTTGTAAGCCTGAATTTTTTCATTTCTTTTTTTTTATTCATTTGTTCAGAAACTGGTTGGATTAAAATAGCTCAGGTGAGGAGAGTAACCTCTTCTTCTTCTGCATCGTCTTCTTCTTCTTCTTCTTCTTGGTCTTTATCGTCTTCTGCTAACGCGTTCTAATGCGAACGTGTGAGTTGACTCAGTGATGAGATCCTGGGTTGCTTTCTTATATCCACTTACCACTTATATTTATATATATATATGCTTTGACTAATGTATACTCTATATATATATAGTCTTCTTTCTGATTCTTCTTGTTAATTCACCTGTTGAACAGCATACGTACTCTATAATCACGATACTAGACCTATTTCACTGTTGGCTATAAATAGCCAGTAGTTGGAAATGAAAATATAAAACATTTAATACGCGGTTTTCTTTTTCAATTTTTTTTTTTTTGCTATCTATTTATAGTTTTTAAAAATTATTGAAGGCTACCTTTGAAATGATGGAATTACTTTTTTTTTTTTTTTTATATTTTCTTGGAAGAAATTTTATTCTAAATAAGTATGTATTATATATTTAATTAGTAAGTATTAATTTTTAATGCATACTGCTGTTGAGTATTTTTAGAAGTTAAAGAAATGAAAAAAAAAAAAATTAGACGTTTTTTTTTTTTATTTAGGAAAATATGAAATTTGAAATTTTTGAATCGTGAAAAATTTGAGATTTTTTTTTTTAATTTTTGAAATAAAAAAAAAATAATTGGATGAAAAAAAATGAAAAATAATTTTTGGGAAAAAAAAATAATTTTCAAAAATTTTAACGGGTTAAAATTAAATTGAGAAAAATTTTGGATTTGTGAGATAAATATTTTATTTGAAAAAAAAAAATCAATCCATTTTTGAAAAAAAATTATAACGGGTTAAAATTGGATGGAAAAATTTTTATTAAACAAATTTTTTTTTTTTAGTTTAACATTTTTTTTTTTAAGATTAAAGTTTTTGGAAACAGAGAAATAAATTTTTACTTATGGAAAATTTTTTTGAAAACTATTTTACTTGAATTCATTATTTGCATGCGAGAAAAAAATACTTTAGGCTTTAAATGAATGAGGCCAATGAAAAATACGATTCTTTAAAGACGAAAGTATAAAAATTTTTTGTAAGAGTATGTATTATTTATTTCTTTGATGAAACGAGAAAAATTACTGTAAATAAATTTCTATATATAAAAAATAAATTTTTAGAAGGACTTGTGGAAATTGAACTGGAAATTTTGACTAAAGAAAATTAAAAATAGAAAAATAAAAAAAAAGATGGAAAGTTCTGTCTATTTTGTTGTGTCGCCTGTATTCGGGACGAATGAGGCTTTCCGAAATACGGCAAGCCTAATTTGAACTATGTCCGGTCCTTGAGGAAAGTCGAAACTCGATATACCAACACTTTTCCAAACTTGGTTGTTATTAGGAGTTTTCGTTTGGGCGTAAGTTCAGTGTATCTTTGGAATTCCTGACTAAAATGCAATGAAGATGACCAAAGGCTTGCCAATGCTAGGTATGTCAAATTTGACTGTTATTAAGAAAATCTTCGTCATTGCCTGAGTTAGGCACATCTTCGGAATTCCTGGCTGGTATCGAATAATATTTGAATAACATAAATAAACTTAGGATCCACAATCGGTAGAATAGCGTAGTAGTTAAAGCCTCGGTCTTTCGTGCGTAGGGTCCTGGGTTCGAATCCCACGATAGCGGTTCTTGATAAGTTTCGCGTTTTTCCCTATATAAAAATTTCTAATTTGATTGAAAATTAAGATAACATTAAAGTAGCACAAATGATGTTAACTGCCCTGCAAAAAAAAATTTTAAACGATAAAAAAATTTTTTTGTTTTTTAATTCAGTTGAACAAAATTATATGACCATTACAGTCATACATGACCATATATTGCCAATTTCTACGTATAAGCATGAGGTTTGTATGCGATGCGAGCCTTACGCGTTTGCCTCGTTTGGCGCGAACTCGGGTTAAGCTACTATCAGCAAGTATGGTTTCCAAACCGCTGCCTAAGAAGGAAGCCAAATTAGGCAGGGCCTCGCAACTGCGTTACTTTCGGGATCTCGACCTAATTTGGTTGCCTCATTTGGCGCAAGTCTGGAATTTGACATGCCTTATTCGGGCCTAACCACTGCCTAACTAAAATTTCTATTCGGGATCAACTATTATACACTGAGAGAAAAAAAAAGTATATTTTCAAGAAAAAACGATTGATTTAAGTATTTTGGTTATTCAAATAGCGTCAAGCAATTATTTTCTTCAATTAAGTAAAATAATTTCCTTCAAGTATTTTATTTATTTGCTTGATACTACATAAGAAAAAAATTTGATTTTGTCAAAAAAATATTATTAGGCATGCCTTTTATTTTGACTAATGTTGTCCAGATTAGTTTTGTAACTTAACAAACATTTTTTTTTTTTTATAAATAATTTTACCCTACCGAAGATTTGAACCTAGACCAATCACACGAGACTTAATTATGACCTAATACGTTTTAGCACGCTCAGCCCTGGTGGTTTGTTAAAAATCATGTGTTTAATAAACTTTTATGGTATTCATCTATGTTGGTCATCTTATCCTTGGGAGTCTAATATTACTGTAAGTATACCATAACTTACGGTAGCTCTTTTGTAAAATTACGGTAATGATACGGTGGCTCTACCGCGAAATTAGGGTAGTGTTACCCTAGTTCTATTTAGCCATTTTTAATATTCTAAAGTATTACGTCGTGAATTGATATTTACTTAGAATTTTATTACTCGAATAGAAAGTTACATGGCACCATCTGCCAGAAAAGACCAAGTAATGTATAGGAAATTCTAGATGCCTTAGCAGATCCGAATTACGGTAAATTACCGTAGTTTGCCGTAAATTCCAGCATTCGGAAGAACTGTCATAATTTACCGCAAATTACCGTAACGTACAGTAAATTATGGCAAATTTACGGTAAAATCGCGACATTTTTGCGACAGAAGTGCCGTAATTTACCGCAAATTTGCCGTAGTTTACGGTAATCTGCGGCAAAAACGGTATTTTACCGTAATTCGGATCCACTAGGGTGGAATTGTAGAAGTGACATTTACGCAGAGTGGATTTAAGACCATCCCTGGTGGACCCAAATTACGGCAACTTACCACATTTTACCGTAAAATACGGGATTTCTACGAAAGGTTTGCCGTAGTTTAGGTAATTTTCGGCATTTTTATTGCAATACTTATCTTTATAGTAAAATACCGCGGGGTTGCCGCAATTTTATGGTAAATTACCGTTCTCTTACTGAAAATTTGCGCTAAAAATACTGTGCTTTTGCTGTCAAATACCGTACTTTTATCGTAAAAGACTGTAATTCGGATTCGCCACGGCTTACATTCATGCAGCGTAGATTTATCCGAACTCATTTGAGTAAGAATAGACATATGTCCTAAAATTAATCACGTAAATTACAATAATACTGTAAATCGTAGGTTCACTGTAACTCTAATGTAAAGGTAATCAACAGTAAAGATATCACTTTTAATCGAGAACCAGAACGTTTATATTGATGATCGCACAAATAGTGACCATATTTTTATCGTAGTTTTAGTGTAAATTTACCGCATTCGTATAGTCACCATGCGGTAAGATCACGGTCGGGTATCGTATATTACCCTAGTATCGTAATATGCAGTAATTTACCGTAATATTGAGTCCGCCAGGGTTAGATATTAC
Organism: Microplitis deprimator; assembly: GCA_964016945.1. Taxonomy (NCBI): domain Eukaryota; kingdom Metazoa; phylum Arthropoda; class Insecta; order Hymenoptera; family Braconidae; genus Microplitis; species Microplitis deprimator. Next base: position 17,128,332 of record OZ024712.1, read on the forward strand.
TTTACACAACTAAAAAAATTTCAATAGTTTCCTGACTAAGAAAAATGATTTCATCCATGCTAAGTGTATATTTTAGTATATTTATTAGGGTACTCCAGTTGAAACGAACATTTTTTTTTAGCGGACACAAGAAAATTTTGTTATTTATGTTAATAGAAAAATTCCCTGAAAATTTCAGCTCTTAATTTTAATTTTAAGTACTTTCTATCGAGCATCAATGTTTTCCCATTAAAAAAGCATGTAAATCGAATAACTTTTCTTTAAAAGTACTATAACTTAGCCCGATTTTGAGCTATCGTTTTGAAACCAGTTTTTGTTTGTAGTGTATTTATTGCTTTTTGAAAGTGTGTAAAACGGTTTTTGTCTAACTCGATCCACGTCGATTGTATCAGCTCCGAAAGACAATTTTTCACTTTTTTCATTTATTTTTGTTAAAGAAGTTCATCGGTAGCAGTGGTTCGCAACTTTTAGAAAGATTTTTCCCGTGTAAAACATTCTAACTACAATAAAAAATGTTTGAGATACAGTACACTTTTTCGCATCTTCTTATATGCGCAGAAGTATAAAAATAATCCCATTGCGTATTTTCTCAGACTTGGTTACGTTGCATTCTAGCTTAGAATATTTTTCTCCTTGAGCATGTGTTGTAGAAAGTGTTTTGAATAATTTCGAGGTTATACATAGTTGGAGACAACAAATAATAAATAATAAATAATAATGACTTCGCGACTAAAGAATGGCAGATTTATTGAAAAACGAGTTGATGAGAAAATAAATAATGCTTTAGCAGGTATGTCTGATGCTAAAAAATGCCGTAAAGTTTTTATAATTATTTAAATCTGTTGGGCTTCTACTATGTTTTAAACTTCCCGCGCACTGCAACGTTGCCAAGTTACTATCTCACACTTGTCAGGTTCTGGGAGAAAGCTTGAAAATCATTAAAAGTAACAAACTTTAAAAACTAATTACAATGAATACTGCTCGTTTATGTTTTTATTGAAAAAAATTACTTGTTACAAATTAAATTAATAATTTTCAGCTTTCAAAAAAATGTTGTAAGAAAAGTATGATTGTTATTTAATAAAATGCTCACTCTAACTACGGTCAACACAGGGAATGCATGTTAAATGTACGATTTTTAATTGTTAATATTTCGAAATTTAGTACCGCAAGGACTATTTTAAAAAATTCCTACGTATACAGGACATTTCAAAGTATTTGCATTTAAAAATTGAAAGATATTGAAAGAAAAGTGATTATCCGATGAACCTCCTTAACAGTGAAGAAACGGCTCATCTTACAAAAAAAAAGCAAAGGACCAATCTTTTAGGAAATTTTATCCTCTACAAAATTGCTTATGACACTTATATTGCTAAAGTCCACTGTTCATGAAATACATGCATTTTAACATTTTACAATAAAAAAAATTGTAAGCTTACTATGGTACTAATCTTTTTATTATATAATAACTATCAATTTCATTTCAGATAAAAATTACTCATTTTGAGTATTTGTAAAAACGAGGAAATTAATTACTTGAATTTAATTATATTTTCTCTCAGTGTAGAAGTCAATGAAAGCTTGAATTGGATAACCCGTTTACGGGATATCATGAACGAATGAATTAGTAAGAATTTGTTTTTTTGCATTTTTCATTGAATAACTTCTTAATTTCTGAACAAGTTTAACTAAAACTCATGAAATGTTTCCATATTTGTGATTTTTATTTATTGCTGCGATAATTTTCGTACTCGGTTCATTAGTTTTGGAGATACCATTATCTAAAAATAGTAAAAATAACCGGAAATTAAAAATTTCTCAATTGGACATTGGATTTAACCAGAGTTTTTAATCTGCGAAATAATCATGACTTCGATCTTCATACCTAGTTTGTAAATAATAAAAAAATTCATGATTCAGTTAGTACTCGAAAAAAGGGCTGTTGCTGTAACCGGAATCTCGAATGGGCCATACCCCACCGTGATCTGTCTTAAAAGATCATGACGCCCGAAAAAACTCGTAGATAAGATAACACTAAGTGATGGATGAGGACAAGTGTGTATAATGGTGGGTCTGAAATCTTAGTGATTATAAGTGGAAGATTAGGGTAAAGTACGACAAAATGTACGGAAGCCTGGTTGGCTCACCGTCAACATATAAAAAAGTGACGCTTCTCTCGCCCACAGGTTAACTAGTGCATGAGTCCACAAGTTCACTTGTGGGGCCGTGGTGGCGACACGACATTATTGGAAACGCACTTTTTGGAGATGTCGCCATTTTGTCATGCGCAGATTAAAAAATAACATCGTATTGTTTACATTACGTTATAACAACGTGACCACTGTTTGAATGTGAAGACGAGTAAAAACTTCCTTAGACTTGCTGAGAATAGCGTATAAGCTAAAATTTAAAAAATATTAAAATTAAAAATTCATATTAAGTTATGAATTATTAACTGCTCAATCATGATTAGACTTTCTCACTGCAATTTAATTAAATTCCGAATTTTACTAGTTAACATCGATTGAATATCAATATTTACTACTTCAAATACACTATAATGTTATTGCTTAAAGAATGTTATTTTAGCCTATATAAAAATAAACACGAGTCACAATACCTTATATAAGGGAGAGGACGGCAAAATGGGCCCCTCCAAATTTTAGCAGATTTCTTATAGAACCCATTTTGCCCCAAATTTTAATTTTTCATTTTTGGAGCATATATTGATAACGAATACATGGTAGAAGACTAGCAAAAGTAAAGGGGTAAAAGAATCAAATGTTAAAACTTTTTTTCGGGAGGCCCATTTTGCCCCAAATTTCAAGATTCTTAATTTTCAAAAGACGCGGCGAAAAAGACAAAAAACATGGTATGGGGCTAGAAACAAGTAAAACAAGTAAGAACCAATGAGGATATAAGCCATTTTTTCTTAAGGGGCCCATTTTGCCCCTCCCCTCCCCCATGTAATTTTACCACAATAGTAATTCATAAATTAATATAAAATTTAACTTTTTATACTAATGACCATGTTGTAGTAACATAACATAAACAATACGACGTTATTTTTTAATCTGCGCATGACGAAATGGCGACATCTCCAAAAAGTGCGTTTCCAATAATGTCACGTCGCCACCACAGCCTCACAAGTGAACTTGTGGGCTCGTGCACTAGTTAACCTGTGGGCAAGAGAAGCGCCACTTTTTTATACGTTGACGGTGAGCCAACCAGGCTTCCGTAAAAATGCGGTAATTTACCGTAATTCAGATTCGCCAGGATTGGCTAAGATACTGGCGTAAGACCCGTTGAATCAGTCTTGCTGCATAATTGCTTAAGATACCTGCAGATGGCTACCCCTACTTCGTAAGCTACATATTCGGCATTAGTATAGTAAATTTAGTGACACTCACTCAAAAAAATATTTTCACCGTATATGCGCCGAAAGTTTAAATTCCTGCTCTGTGTAAGAATAAGAAAGTCGTTCTACCCTTTTATGAGAAAACAAATGTAAGAAGCGACCATATTGCCCCAGACACCTAGGCTAGACAGTCTGGTTATGACGTCGAACCCCCATCACGTGACACCTCAGTTACCCCCACAGGTCAAGGGACCCCAGGGCCTCAATGGTAGAGGCGGAGGGATGCAATACTTACTTTAAGCATTGTCGGGTTTAAGCTTGTAAAATAAATACTTGATTGGGTTAAGCTTTGTGTTGGTCATTTCTTACACAAATGATAACAATCACCACGCATGCGCTATTCTTCGCCTATGGGCCGGGTTGGCAATTACACTCATTGGAATGTCTTACTGTTCACCCTAGGTGTGTAATATACTATTAAAAATATTGAACTTTTTCGAACTTTCATATTAACAAAAACTATCGAAACATTGAAAATTTTGGTCATTTCCGCGACTCAAATTTAATTTTTTTTAAATTCTAAATACGGTTGGAAGTTCCGAACTTTCATACTGATAAGACTCGGAAATATTCTTGAAAATAAAAAATTCTGACTTTTTCTTAGAGTAACTTTTTAATATTTGCGAAATTAAAAAGGATATAATAATGGTAATTATATTAACATTAAGGTATTACAAAAGTTCGAAATTGTCTCAAAATTACCCGTAAAATTATATTAATAAAATGTAAATTAATTATCATTATTATTACTATCATAAATTTATATTGCAAATTTTTTTTTTTATTATTTATATTTTATAATAATATATCTATATATACGTTTAAAAATTAATTAAAAAATAAAATTTTTAAATTAAAAAATATTTATCATATCTTAATTTTTTTTTTCTCTCAAAATCACGTGTCTAGGACACGATTAACAAAAAAAAAAAAATAAAATCTTATACAAATTGCGATTAAAATTATACTAAATGAAATAAAAAAAAAAAGGAATTTTATAATTTTTTTTTTTGTTAAGTACATATTAATTAAATCTGGAGATTCTATAATATGATTATTATTATATTGAAAACCTTAAACCATAAATATTTTTTTTTTATATATTTATAATATATATATAATATAGTACAACTAATTCATGAATTTTATCAATTATTTTTTTTTTGTTTTTTATGCATGTTTTTTTTTTTTGTTTTTTTTTCTTTTGCTTTTTTTTTTAAGGCGATTAACAAAAATCACTATTATTCACAGCAATTACAAATTAATATAAATATAATTGCAGCACATTTATAGATGTGTCCAACAAACAGATACATCGTAATATTATAAATTGGTAATCATTTTAAAAGACGAAAATTTTAAACAGTTATAATTTTTTTTTTCAACTTATATTTTACGTTTAAATTTATAATTAATTAAATTTCGTCATAATCTTAAAAACAATGATTATAAAAATGATTGATTTTTATATTTATATATATGTAAGTTTAGGAAATATCATTTCCTTTAAAATGAGTACCAACAAGCCCGGCTTATTTTAAAATAACTATAGTTGCTATGGAAGCACTTCCTTAGCAACGGTTGCTATGGAAAGGTTTTTTTTGTTTTTCTTTAATAGAAATAATTACAATAGAATTAATTCTAGCAACAGTTACTGAAGAAATACTTATTTTTTTTTTTTTTTTTTTTTTTTAGTAACAATTGCTATGGAAACGGTTGCTTTAGATTTTTATAGTTTTCATAATCAATTTTTTAAAATGATTTACTTAACCTTATTTTTTATAAAAATGGCGGATAAAATTCTGTAACAAATTTTGTCAAGATTTAAAATTAACCTAAAATATGTTTGAAAATTTTTTGTAATTTATTTAAAATAAAATTGCAATAATGAAATAAATCAGGGCGAATATTTTTGAATTCAAATTTTGAAATTTTTAATTTTTAATTATACAGGAAAAATTTTAAAAATTATCGAATTTATAACTCCGATATAATCGTCTGCGGCAAAAATTAAAAATTTCTATTTTTTTGTAATTCATTTACACATTTAATAATTGATTTATTTCATTTTTGTATTTTTAATTTTGAAAATATTTTTTGCTTTTTAGTTTCCTAGAAAACTTCATTCCATCTTCAAAATTGACTGTTGAAAACTATGAAAAAGTAGGAAAATATTCCCCTAGCAACGATTATAATAAAAAACGGTTGCTAGGATCTGGTTTTTATCATTTTTTTATTTTTATTCCTGAAAAGTTTCCAACATTCGGTTGCATAGAAAACTTTATCCCATCTTAAAAATGAAAGATTGAAAACTTTTTAGTCTTTTTAGCAACCATTTTAGCCGAAACGGTTGCTATGGGTCATGATTTCTGACTGTTTTTCAAATTTTTAATTTTCATTTTTGAATAATTGGTACAAGAAACTTAATTCCATCTCACGAATAGATTTAGGTTTTTATGGGCTCTAATTGTTACCTAATTAAATTATTTTTATAGATCATTCCTGAAAAATTTCTAATTTTCAATTCCATAGGAAACTTCATTCCATCTTACGAATCAATAGAAACAAAATCTATAAAGAAATTTCCAGTATCCTCAAAATTGATGTTATTAATTCGATTCCTATCTCAAAAAACCAAGTTTCCAATTTTAAACATTCAATACAAGGAACTTCATTCCATCTTACGAATAGACAGAAGCAAAATCTATAAAATTTTTTTCCAGTAACCTAAACATGGTTACTAGTAATCTAATTTTTATCTCAAAATATCAAGTTTCCATTTCTGACTACTCAATACAGAAAACTTCATTCCATCTTACGAATCAGCAGAATTGAAAACTAAATAAAATGAGATAAAAAATTTTTAAGCAACCGTTTTGCTATGCCTCTAGTTGTTGTTCAAACGAATAATTTTTATAGTTTGTTCCTAAAACAATTAAAATTTTCGCTTCCATAGGAAACTTCATTCCATCTTACGAATAGCCAGCAACAAAATCCATCAAAAATTTATCCCAGTATCCTCAAAATTGTTGCTAATAATCCGATTTCTATCTCAAAAATCCGTTTCCATTTTTAAATATTCAATACAAGGAACTTCATTCCATCTTACGAGTAAATAAAACTAAAAACCTAAAAATCAGGTAAATATTTCCTTAGCAACCGTTGCCATAGAAAAAAAGTAACTGTAATTACATTAATAATTAATAGTTAATAATTATTAAAAAATAATTTATTGGCTTTATTTTTTTAGTTGTCTGTCTGTTTGTTATCGTTATGTTTAAACTTTAAATTATTTTAAAAATAATTATTGCCATTAACTAGACGGTTCAAATACACGTTCAGCCTCATGGTCATCTGCTTCTGAAATTTCAGCAGAACAAGCAGCACTAGGGTCCAATCTTTCTTCTTCATCCATTGTTGTGTCCATGACAGAGTCCATCTGACTCGTACCATCAATCTGTACCTCAACTTGTTGATCATCAACAATTATCGGATGACCATGTCCTCTACCACCAACAGATCCTACCATACTATCCTTATCCATTGGATGTTTTTTCATATGCGTCGTTAGATTACCACTGTGATAAAATTCTTTTCCACATATTTTACACTGAAATGGTTTAATACCCGAGTGTATACGTTCATGTATTGATAAATTACCACTATGACGAAATTCTTTACTACAAACATTACATTTATATGGTTTAACACCAGAATGTGTACGTAAATGCGTTGATAAATTACCCGAATGACTAAACATTTTACCGCAAATTTGGCATGCATATGGACGTTCACCAGAATGTGTACGCATATGAATTGCTAAATTACCACTGTGTGTAAAACATTTATCACATTGATTACATTTATATGGACGCTCACCATTATGTGTACGCATATGAATAAATAAATTACTTTTATGACCAAATTCTTTAAAACAAACTTCACATTGACATTTAGGTTTTATTTTGGCTGGTGAATTTGATGTTGATGAATTGTTATTTGTACCGGGACCACCACTACCACCACCACTACCATTACCAGGACCAGGACCATTTGGTCCAGTGGGTCCTGGTGTCCCTGGTAGACCTGGTCCAGGTGTACCAGGTAGTCCAGGTGTTGATGTATCGGAATTACGTGAACTTGACGCCTCTAATGTTGTTGTGGTATCGATTGTTGATGTACCGGTTGTTGTTGATGGGCTAGATGTTGTACCAGGTGCTGATGTGTTACCCAGATGTCCTGGTCGTGTAAATGTTGAGCCAAGTGGGGTCAGTGTTGGGATTATAAGCGAATTTTTTGGTGGCCTACCAGGTCCATTGTGACGAACGGGAAATGTCTGAGTACGCATGAATGCTATTGTGTGATTGGCCATGGAATGCGCGGGTATTGGCGGGGGCGATAATAATATTTGGGAGCTTTCTGATGATGGCAGACATGATGGATGCTCACGTGGTGGCTTGGGGTCTTGGCTGTAAACAGTCTCCTGGTGAATATATGATGGTCCGGGTAATCTTTCGGAATGCTAGAAATTTTAATTGTTTTTTTTTTTAATTAGAATTTGGGAATCACTTTTACTATTTTTATTCAGAGGATTTTTTTTTTAGTTTTTTGAAATTTTATTTGTTCTTAGACAAAAAAAAAGTTTGTTTTTGAATTAATGAAAAATTTTCATGTAAATTTATTGACCCGTAGATTATTAAATTTTTTTAATACTTTTTTTTAATTAAAAAATTTTTTATTTGAATTTTAAAAATTACTAATTTTCTATTGTTTTAATTTGAATGTTAAATTTTCTGCGTTTGTATAAAAAATAAACTAATAAATGTAAAGAAAAAATATTATTTTTTTTTAATGTTCAATAAATCAGTCATTTGAAAAAAAAAATTTTTTTTTATTTGATTACTTACGAAATTCTGATTCATAAATAAATTAATCTGGATTTTTTAATTTTGAAATCCAACAAGTGAATATTTACTGTTTATTTTTAAAAAAGTGTTGGATAAAAGACACCAATAAAAAACATTTTTTTATCGGACAGTATAAAAAAGACATAAAATATAAAAATATAAATGACATAAAAAAAAATTAACTATTAGTAGAGTTTGAAATTAAGCCGCTGATTAGTAAATATCAATTTATTCGTTAAATATTGTTATAAAAACTGTTATGAGAATTAATAAGATCTGAAAAATAATGATCAAGATCTATATAAATCTGATTTGGTTTTTTTGTTTAGATCAATGTACAATTAACGTTGATAGATTTGGATCAATGAGAGTGAAATAATAAATAAAATGAGCTAGCATATGAAAATCTAAATAGATCGTAGATCTCCGTAGATCCTACAAGATGATAAATATGGATCAATACGAATTTAATAATAAAAAGATAAATGAGTTGGAGTAGGCGAATATATAAATCGATCTATTTAAATATATGAGAATTTATTTGGGTCTATGTTGATTGTGATCGATATAGATCTAAATAAATTATTATAGATCTTAAAAAATTTATCTCACTAAGCTCATATAGGTTGTAGTAGATAAAGATCTAAATAAATACATAGATCTTAGTGGATCTATATAGATCTGAGTGGATCTTTATAGATCTTAACGGATCTATATGGATCCTAGTAGACTAATGTAGATCTAAGTAAATCTACATAGATCTAAATAAATGCATATAGATCTAAGTGGATCTATATGGATCTATACAGATTTGAGTGGATCTACAAAGATCTAAATAAATTATTATAGATCTTAAAAGACTTATCTCAATAAGCTCATATAGATTGTAGTGGATCTATAAAGATCTAAATAAATGCATAGATCTTAGTGGATCTATATAGATCTGAGTGGATCTTTATAGATCTTAACGGATCTATATGGATCTTAGCAGACTTATGTAGATCTGAATAAATCTACATAGATCTAAATAAATTCATATAGATCTTAGTGGATCTATACAGATTTGAGTGGATCTACAAAGATCTAAATAAATTTACATAGATCTTAGTGAATCTATAGATCTAAATAAATACATATCGATCTTATTGGATATATAAAGATCTAAATTAATTCACGTAAATCCTAGTGGATCTATATAAATTTAAAGAAATCGACGTAGATCTTGATAGATCTATATAGATTTAACTACATTCATGTGCAATTAAATAAATCTAAATTAAAATCTAAATCAACCCACTAAGATCGAAGTTAATTCACACAAATCTTAGTAGGTCTATATAGATCTAAATAAATTCACTCACATCTTATTAGATTCACATAAATCTGAAATGATCTACATAGATCATTATATATGTACTTAGGCCTAAATATATTCACGTAAATTTAAATAGATCTCCATAGATCCATATAAATTTACGTAGATCTAAACTGATTCATACAAATTACTCAGATCTCAATTAATTTACATTCCAAAAGATCCACATAAATCCAAAAAGATCTACAGACTTGAATAAATAAAAAACTTCATTGTAATTTAAATAGATCTCATTAAATTCCCATCGATCGAAAAAAAAAATAGAATCCAGTCCAATATAAATCCTCACTAAGTTATTTAAAATTTTCCCACAAAAAATATAAAAAAAAAATTATCCATTTAACCTCCAAAGAATTTGAATAAGATTATTTTTTTTACTGATCACAAACCAGCATGACAACAAAAACAAAGTGGAAAAATACCCTCTAAATAAATAAAATATCAACTCATGGTGACCACAGATTTTTTAAACTGAATTTCCCTGACTTTTCCAGGTATTCCAGTCAAATAATTAAAAAGTTCCCTGACCATATGTAGTAGGGTGGCCCAAAACAACCTACTATTTTTTTTTTTCGAGTCTCATGAAAATTTGTTGGTTTACGATGTTTTAAGAAACCTCTCCAAAAATCAGCTCGATAAAAAATTTTCAAGAGGTCGCTCACGAATTTTGAAAATATCAAAAATGATCGAAATTTGAATTTTTTATTTCAAATTTTTTCTTTCTCGTGGCAGCAATAGTTTATTTTTGTGAAATCATGACTACGCTGAAAATTTAAGCCCAAAATTTAAATATTTAAACGGCGCTCAAGAATTTTGAATGTTTCCGAGTGCTGTCTTTTGGAGGTTTTCGAGCGACCCTTGAATATTAGAAGCTTCTCGATTTTTTTACCATCAATTTGCATGACAATGAATGGAAATATAACCCGAGAAATAGAAATAATAAGTTTTTTACATAATTTTTTATTTTTTAATTCAATTTTTAAGTTTTTTCGCTTATTCAAAACTTACCAAATTTTATTGTTTAAGACTGTCCTGTATATTTTTGGTTATTCAAAAGTTATATTTTACTAAAATGACAATAATTGAGTTATAAAAAAATACAAAAACTAATTCAAACTATTAGTTACTTATTATCAGTTAACATTCAAAATTCTTGAGCGCCATTTAAATATTTAAATTTTGGGCTGAAATTTTCAGCATAGTCATGATTTCACAAATAGAAACTATTGCTGCTATGAGAAAGAAAAAATTTTGAACTAAAAAATTCTAATTTCGATCATTTTTGATATTTTCAAAATTCGTGAGCGACCTCTCAAAAATTTTTTATCGAGCTGATTTTTGGAAAGACTTCTTAAAACATCGTAAGCCAACAAATTTTTACGCGAGATCGAAAAAAAAAAATAGTCGGTTTTTTTGGGCCACCCTAATATGCAGTTAGATTTAATCATTGGAAATATTTATTTAATTCAAAATAAAATGTTTCAAGTCAGTTCAATAAATAATCAATCATTGTCGTTAAATGAAACTTTATTTTATTATTTGTCTATGTTCATAAATATTCTTTATTTATTAACTGAATAATTTTTGATTTTTTATTTTAAATTTATGTTTTTTATATAACTTACTCTGTAATAAAATATAAATAAACTTTTCATTTTCACTAGAATAAATTTCATAATCAAGAACATTTTATAGAATATTAATAAAATATTAATCAAGTACGCGAATAATAAATATAGTGAAACTTGTTAATTCAATACTTATGTATACTTTTGATGTTTTTGGTTTTTAACTTATCAATATGCATGTTAATAGCTTGAAGATCCTGACGATTGGTTTCTACTGACTTTTTTTTCCAACAGCCTTTTAAATTCTAACTGCATCATTTTTTCGCTATTGGAATCAATTTCTACTAATTTTTTTTCAAGATGACATTAAAATTGCATTCGCCCGCGCCACTTTTTGAACAGTTTCGACAGAAAAAAAAATTTATCGGATTATTTCGGTCAAAAAAAATAAAAGTAAAAATTTTTCCAGCTTTGTTACGAAATTCCCTGACATTTCCCTGATTTTTCTAGTATATTTATAATTCCCTGACATTTACAGGTTTTACAGATTTTTCAGAAATGTGGCCACCAAGAAATTAATGCATATAGATCTAAATAAATTTATGTAGATCTTAATGAATCTCTACAGTCCTAAATAAATGCATATATATTTTAGTGGATTCATATAAATTCAAAGAAATCGACATAGATCTAAATAAATTAACTGAGATCTAAAAATAAATAAAAAAAAAAAACTAAATTTCCTTCTAATATAAATTTCCATTAAATTATTCAAAATTTTCCCGCAAAAAATATAAAAAAAACAAATCATCCATTTAATCTCCAAATAATTAAAATAAAATAATTATTTTTCTTATTGATCACAAACCAGCATGACAATAGAAATAGATTTAAAAAATACCCTCTGAATAAATAAAATATTAATGATCCTAAAGTTAGCAGACAATTAACAATTTTCGGTTTTTTTTTAACAAATGAATTTAAAAAAAAAAAAAAAAAAAACTGAAAATATGCACATGTGCAAAATGAAAAAAACTACAAGTGCAATTTTAAAAATGTTTTTTTTAATTAATCGTTTTTAAAAAAATCAAAAAATTATTAGACGTTAGATAACTTTAGTATCATAAATATGAGTGTGAATGTAATTGACAAATAGCATTTTTTAAAATTTTTGAGTAAATAAATAAAATGTAAGTATTGAGGTGGTCGTTAAAAATTGAATTTTCTCAGGCACTCCATGAAAAGCTTCTTTTTAGTGAAAAAATACCTGGGGAATTTGCTTTTTTCTTTTTAAGTAAAAAGAACACGTGCCTCAGGACGATCAAAGATCATTTTTTGAGAATCCCGTTTTTTGTAAATATCTCATGAAATATGCAGATTAAATGAAAAAATCACAAGAACAATTTTGTAGCAAATTAAATTCTTAACAAAAAAGGTGAAATTAATTTTTTTTATAAAATGTGTATTTATTAAGTTATTTTAAAAAAACTTTTTTAGATCTTATCAATTAAGCATTTTAAGGATTACGAATTTTAAAAATAATGTTTTTTCTTATATATAGACAACTTCGTAACTCGTAACATATCAATTATTAATTCTTGTTATACTTTCTCTATACTTGGAAAAAAAAAATGGTATTTTCACCATTTGTAATCCTTAGAACGCTCAATTTATATGATCTTGAAGTTAGTAGACAATTAAAAATTTTTGGATTTTTTTTCGACAAATAAATTCCAAAAAAAAAGAAATTAAAAATATGCACATGTAGAAAATTAAAAAAACTTCAAGTGCATTTTTTAAAAACATTTTTTTTTTAATAATTTATCGTTTTTATTCGATTCCAAAAATTATTAGACGTCGGCTAACTTCAGTATCATTCAATTCATCAGATCTAAAAAAAATTTTTTTAAAATATCTTCATAAATAGACATTTTATAAAAAAAATGAATATGACTTTTTTTGTCAAGAATTTAATTTCCTACAAAATTGTTCCAATGACTTTTTCATTTAATCTGCATATTTCATGAGATATTTACAAAAAACGGCATTGTCTCGAAAAATGATCTTTGATCATCCTGACCCATATGAACATAACATATATGGTCAAAATATATAATAAATATCAGAAAATATATGTGGCGAATTTAACTATATTTTCTGATATATTTTTTTTTATATTAAAAAATATAATACTCATCATATACGAGTCCGTATATGTTTAGCATATATAAAATATATATGTCAATCATATACAAAAAATATATTTTTATCATATATAAAAATATATATTCTTTTCATATACGAAAACTATATTTTTATCATACATAAAAATTTATATTTCTATCATATACGAAAAATATATTCTGTTCATATATAAAAACATATATTTATATTGTGTATGAAAAAAAAAAAGTTTCTTATTCGTATGACCAACTCCAATTAAAATAGATCTAAGTTTTAATATACTCTTTAAATTGCAGTTGAAATTTTCAAAATTAGTTAATTTGATGCGAATATATATACCCATATACATATACATACACCGAATAAATATATGCATAAATATAACAAAGAAAATATATGGTGCCATATATAATATAAATTATATGCTACCATATATTTCATTTCATATAAAAATTTTATTTTTTTTAAATATAAAAGGAAATATATCAATACAATATATTATAAGGTAGATGTAAATGTATATATAGCTTAATATAAAAAACATATAAGTTACAAATATGGAATACATATATTTACTACTGTATATAATTTTATATTAAATCAGCGAAAATCTCTATATGACTTTTTATAATATACAATATAATATATCATATATTGCTTTGTTGCAAACATATATAATTTTATATATTTTATCCATATATTGTTTTTTCATACGAGCAAGGCACGTGTTCTTTTTACTAAAAAGAAAAAACCAAATTCCCCAGGTATTTTTTCACTAAAAAGAAGCTTTTTGTGTGTCGTCTGAGAAAATTTAATTTTTAACGAGCACCCAAGTAAAATAAAAATTAAAAAATCAATGAAAAATTAGTGCGCGCATTTTTAAAAATTTATGAATTGTCTGATGTCTGCTACATTCACACTCATGTAATTAATCGTGTACTTGATAATAAAACATACTTGTAATAAATTATGTTGACCGGTTGATTTATTTAAAGATGCATCAATATGCCCTGCTGCAGCTGCTGCTGATTGCATTTGGGATTGACTCCAAAATTGTGGTAATTGGCGATACATGTATTCGACGTCTTGGTGTGTAAATAGGGGATACTCTTGATGATGATGATGGTGGTGATGATGATGGTGATTATTCTGTAAACCATTTGATGCCGTTTGATTCTCTTCTTCAACACTTGAATACTCTTGCTTTATAGGTACAATACTAAACATCTTCAAAATAAATTTGAATAAAAAAAAAATTAAAGAAAAAAAAAAAGTTTAAAAAAAAGTGTTTTTTTTTTTCTTAATTATTATTATCTGAATTATCATTAATAAAATAATTAAAAATACTTACATTGTTATAAAAAAAAAAGAAAAATAATTTATAATTGTGGATTTAATTGATACAAATTATAGGTTATCACATTGTCGTACTGCTGGTTGATGAAATATTTATTGTATTTAATGTGAGTGAAAAAAAATATTTTTTTAAATTTTATTTGAATACGCTTATTATTCACGTACACGTTTTTGGATATTTTTTAAATAATATGTCGTATTTTTTCTATTTGGATAGAGATATGACATTTGGTAACAAAATTTATTTATATGAGTTATTTGTATATCAACAATTAGACATATCGAGAGAGTAAAAAAATATGAGAGAATGTTGGTTGAGGAGGTAATTTTGTTGTGTATGTATGTGTGATTATATTTAATAGACTTTAGTTACGTATTCTTGTGCTTGAGGTCTCTGTTGGCGGGAGAAAAAAAAATTTTTAATTGCGCGCGTTAGTTTGCTATGCGCGGGAAATTTCAAATTTCCTTTTTGAATATTTCATTTAAATAAATATCAAGTCGCCTGATGTTTACATTTTTATATCGAAAAAGTTGACAAAAAAAAATTTATGATCCTGAAGTTAGCAGACAATTAACAATTTTTTTATTTTATTTTCAAACAATTTAAATTAAAAAAAAAAAAAATAAAAATATTCACAAGTAGAAAATTTAAAAAACTATAAGTGCAATTTTTTCAAATATTTTATTTTTTTTAATTTACTGTTTAAAAAAAAAATCCAAAAATTATTAGACGTCGGCTAATTTCAGTATCATAAAAATGTTACCATTTCGCGATGTAAAAAGGCAGAATTTTTCCAACCCGATGAAAAAAGATCTTAAGAGTCTTATAATGACTTCTTAAAGGTGTCATTTTTAAGAACTCTTAATTAAGAATTCTTGAAGACTCCATAAATGAGACGTCAATTTTATAACGTCTAAATGCATTCATTTTTAAACTTCTTTATAAAGTCAAAATTAGGAGCTCTTTAAAGACGTCATGGTAAATTCATACTGAAGTCATATTTGCGAAGTCAGAAAAAATAATTCTTTGAGAACTCTTTTTAAAAACATCTTACTGTGCTCGCTAGGTTGCTCAATCGACATTTTGAGAACTTCTTAAAGACTTCTTTAAGATGTTGATGAGACGTCCAAATCATAAATGGGATCTCATTCAAAACTCATCAAGACGTCATTTTGCTATCTGGGTAGTGTTTCATTTATCTACAACTATCCTATTTGCAACAGCGAAAGCTTACTTCTTAATTTTAAACAGTATATTTTGAGCGAACGGAATTTTTGAGTTCTGAAGCGAAGATCTGTTAGATTAAATTAAATTAAAAGTTGACGACATATAGCTGTCAACTTTTGAAATCATCGTTTTGTCTAACATTGAGATATAATCTACTGGACACATTTTTAAAAAATGAACGAAAACTTCTCTTTTTGGATTATTTTCGTCAATTTATTATCAAATTCAAACATTAAATCTCGAGCAAAGGCACACTGCAGATGTCAAGTTGTTTTCAACTTTCGCGTTAAGAGACTATCAATGTATCTAATCAGCAGAAAATTAGAGTCAACTAGTATTTAAGGACCCAATAAGTGAAATACAATCGAAAAATAATCGATTTCTAATTATTTTTATCAACATTTAATCAAAGCTCTCAATTTAGTTGATGGAAATCTATTACCAATCAAAAGATGCTAATTAGCAAAAAAAATTGACATCAGTTTGATTGAAATGGTTTTCGTTTTTTTTTTTTTTTATGACAATTTGCATACGATTCGCAATTACAACTAAAACTAAAGTAAATTATAGTTTTTTTCTGTGGTATATATGCAAAATCAAGAAACTTTGAAAATACAAATAAACTCTGATGTCAAGTGCATAAAAAATTCATCTTAGATATCAACAAGGATTTATTTATTTTATTTATATATCATTGAAATCTCAAACGTTCTTACAGTCGATTGATCGTCGTCTCCTGACATCGATAATTTAACTCTCGATTGTTTGAATTTTATAAAATTTTCATTTAACTCAATGAAACTATAGTAAAAAATACGTACTGAAGCGCCACTGGTGGCGAAATAATGAATCATTGCTATAAAAAAATTTCAATATTTACTGAATCGTGGCATTTCTTATAACTTTTACTCTCTGGCAGTGCCTCTAACGCATGAAAAAATTTGTAAAAATGCCTAAATTGGGGGTGCTATAGCATATGCTGGTTAAATTTCATTATTTAAATTAGTTCTCATAACTAAAATGGGTAAAGTTTCATAATTTTAAGACGAACAATCAATTATCCTTCGACTAAAAAAGGAATTATCTAAAAAAGTTTTTAAGAATGAGCTAAATGCCACTATGTCTACGGTATAGAATTATATTATATAGACACACAGTAGGCTCGCGCCATGACACTTCACACATATACATGGGTTTGAACGTGTACTTGGCGCGAAATACTACCGTCTCTCCTGATTTACGAAAGATATTTTTCTTTTATGTATCTCTTTATGGGTTAATAAGTTATGGGACTAAATTATAGTTAGCAGACAAATTTGAATAAGTATGAATTTCAATTACGAAACAATTTTTTTATCAATTAAATCCACTGAAGCACCTATTTTTTATTTTTGAAACATTCTACTGTACTCCGTTCGGAAGAGAAAGAGCACGAGAGACCATCTGTCTCACTGTGTTGGAACGGTTTCCACTTACATGGACTGACCATATAGGAGTATTATAGGTATCTATGTTCGTGTTTTAGTACATATGGTAAATTTGATGTTCGGTTGGTATGTTGTTTTATTTTTACGTTAGCTGTCAGCTCCGTTGATTTTAGAGTCTAAAATTCAACCAAAATTTATTTGGCAGCGAATGAACATCCCTATCCAAAAATTCCCATAGAATCCACTCAACTGCGACAAAAACCGGATAGAAACCAATACAGTCTATAGGATCCTCTGCGGTTTTTGTCGCAGTTGAGTGGATTCTATGGGAATTTTTGGATAGGGATAAGAAGGAAATGAACGTTTAACCAAAATTATTCAGGTATGAGGCAAAAAAAAAAAAAATAAAAATGATTTAAAAATATTTGTAAACATTTTTTGAGTTATTGACTTAATAAAAAATAGAACAAGAAATGCCTGCATGAAAATAATGTTTAGTTCTAAAGTATATTACAAAGTATAGCCTTGTGTATACTTTCTATAAATGCGGCAAAATATCTCATAAATGGGTTATAACATGTGATACTTAGTTATATCTTAAATTTATTATAACTTTATAAATTTAAGATATAATTAATTATATAGTATTCAATATATTTGAAACTATACCTTATTGTATATTATTTCATATATTCGAAATTTATAAATTAAACTATAGTTGATCGAAGATATTTATGATAGAAGTAGAAAGTATAATAATCGATATACATTGCAAATCTATCAACGAGCATATCTCAAATATATAAAAGAAGTATACAAAAAAGTGTATAAATTAGTATAGCCTAGGAGAACGAAAATTATATCGGTTGAAAAAAAAAATTATTCTCAAAAAATTTATCTCTTAAGGTAATTTCTTCTTACTCCAAAACAGCTTAGATCTTCCTGAGAATTTTCTCTGTTTAAGTAAAGCGTTTTTTCTCACTATATTTATCCATTACGTATACATGGTAAAACTTCTTATAAATTTTCTAGGCAAGTTATCCAGCTGGAAATTGAGATTAGAATTATTAAATTGCATAGTTCGAATAAAATTTTATCATCAATATCATCGAAAAGTTTGCAATGATAAATTAATTTTTAAAGTTCTGTGGTGTTTTTTTGTTTTAAGTTCTTCATACTCTCAACTATACTTTCAGTTATAATATTCCGATATAATTAGAGTATACTCATTGTATATAATTTTTATTATCAAATTTGGGTACAGTTTAGCTTATACAAAATGTATATAATTCAAAGTATGTTAAATTATAAATCTTACTTATACTGATAAAGTATAATCGAGTATATCAAAACGGCAAAAAATATAGTAGCATGAAAATATATTCAGAATTATACATCGAAGTATAATTTTATATAAACAATTATAATTTGAGGTATACTTTTCACTTATACACTTTTTTCATGCGGGGAAGTATATATTTGGAACTAATTATTATTATGAACTCACAAAATTACCAATTATAATCAATTTTGCTTAAAAAATAAAAAAATAATAAATAAAAACTTGCAAGACAAGTCCACACTAGTGGAAAATTTTTCACACTTTTAATTATTTTAAAGTTCCAGAAATGTTCAACTTAAAGTTCAGGATTGTCTCAATTTTTTTTCCTGGTGGATATTTTGATCCTGAATCTTTCAAAAATCTTTTTATTTCGTATATTCCCTGATTTAAAAAATTCATTGAATAGAATTGAAAAAGATATAATATGATACGGGGAATTCATTTCAACAATTTCAATTCCTCGATTTTTTTCCGCATCGATGAAACCAATTCACCTCTATTCTTTTCAATCATTAAATAATTCTTGAATTTCTGGTGTCTCGTAGAAAATTCAAAACAATTAGAATATATTAAAAATTCAGAATTTCTTTGAATTCATTTCAATCAGTATCGTAAATAAAACTAAATTTCTGGTTTTGCCTACCCTCGCAGAATTGCCATAACGGTATTTCTACGGTATTTCCCTGGTATTTTTTGGGTATAAGTATTATTACGGTATACCCACGGTATAAATGCGGTATGTTTGTGAAATTTTATTACCGCATTAATACAGTAAATATATTGTGTTGATACCAAATTTATATAGGGACTATACCGTATTTATACTGTGGTTATACCGTATTCACGCTCTCGATATACCGTATTTATACGATGATTATACTTTATTTGTATGGTTTTTATGCTGTACTTATACGCCCGCTATACCTCATTTAAACAGTGGTTACACGGTATTCATACAATGTTTGCACCGTATTTATACGGTGATTATGCTGTATATATATATATATATATATATATATATATATATATATATATATATATAGTGATTATGCCGTCTCACTCTTACAAGCTGAAAAATACTTTTCATATCTTTTAATTTTCATAACAAGCAATCTTCCGATTCTATAACAGATACAATATGTTTTACTACTACTTGCATTCTTAAATGACTCATCTCTTCACCATGTTCTGCTTTCAATTGTTCAATAAAAAAATACAGTTCATTTTCACTTTCAAAAAAAAAATTTTTTCAAAAAAATTTCTCTCATATTAAAAAATAAAAACTCTCGAAACTGGTAAAAATTTTTCAATTTAAACAAAAATATGCTGACTTGAGGAAAAAAAATTTTGATTCAAAATAAAAATTTCAAGATAATTATTTACTTGGTGCAAGAAGATTTTAGTTTTCCGAATCGTTAAAACAAAATTTCTTGAATCAGGAATTTTTTTCTTGATTCGAGTTAACTGTTTTTTCTATGTAGTAATAATTCGCAAGAACATCAGATAATTTCGAAATACATTTATGATCAATATTAATAACTAGAATTATTTTATGATTAAAAATTATAAAAGTTATTCAATTTAAACATGTTAAAACACTGCAGTGTTTATGTAGTATGGGTATTTTGACATAAAAGTTTTTTTTTAGCTCATAAAGTTCTTTATTTGCACGTTATGAAAACCTACACGCGTCTTTTTAATTTTAGTTTCTCTACACAGCAAATACAGTTAACGAACCAAGAAAAATATTCTTGATACAAGAAAATTTTTTTCAACGATTCGGAAAATAAACATTTTCTTACACCAAATAAATAATTATTTTGAAATTTTTATCTTGAATCAAAATTTTTTTTCCTCAAGTTAACATATTTTTATGCTTTAATCGAAAAACTTTTACTTGTTTTAAAAGTTTTTATTTCTTAATACTCCTCCGTTATTTGACAGAGTGATAAGT
Organism: Microplitis deprimator; assembly: GCA_964016945.1. NCBI lineage: Eukaryota > Metazoa > Arthropoda > Insecta > Hymenoptera > Braconidae > Microplitis > Microplitis deprimator. The sequence continues at coordinate 17,149,091 of OZ024712.1, forward strand.
ACCTTTTTTGATGGTAATATAGTATATCCTATATTACATAATGACAAAAATATTTATTATTAATGTTTTCATAAATAATTTATCTCTAAATTTGAACTTGAACTTTAAAAAAAAATATTTTAATCAAAAGTCTACAGAGTCTCTACTATATGATTAAAAATATACGAGTGACATAATACATTGTAAAGCAATATATATATATATATATATATAATTCCGTATAAACACCTTATTAAATCAGTACAATTGTTGTGTGAACTCGGTAGAATTATCGTATCATTACGGTAACAATGTCATATTATTACGGTAGAAATGCGGTATTATTACAGCACAAATGCCGTATTATTACGGTAGACATTTGGTATTAATATTATATAAATAAAGTATTAATATTATAGAAATGTCGCATTAATACAGTAGAAGTACCGTATTATTACGGTAAAAATAACGTATTTATACGGTAGAAATGCCGTATAAGCTCCGTATAAACGCAGTATAAGCTCTGTAGAAACACCGTAATTAAATTTCACAAATATACCGTATAAATACGGTAAAACTACTTGTTATCGACTACGTTTATACTCCATTAATACCGTGTTCAAACCGTATCATGAAAACCGCGAGGGTATAATTAAAAAAAATTTTAATGAATTCCCGACGTCGAATTGTTCTCAATTCATTCCAATCAGTCTAAAAGTTTGAATTCTTTTGAATGCTATTTAATACTATACTGTAAGAATTGGAAAGAATTTAAAATACCGAGATTTTATTTTAATTAATTTCAATTATTTTTTAAACTACTTTGAAAATTACAATGAATTTGAAAGTATTAAATTAGTTTCAACTCTTAACAATGATTTCTTTTAATCAGGGTTATAAGGCTATCCCGATTAGAAAATACTTATGTGAAATTTTATATTATAATTTTATATCCCGAGTCAAAATTAAAAAGGTGATTTGAGCCTCCAAATCCGACATGAGGGTAAGGAGGTTCAAATCATCGTTTTAGAATATGAAGATCCATGCATTAAAGAGGTGATTTGAACCCAAACGTGGGAACTTTGTCTGCTTTTACCAAGTTTAGGTTCAAATTATCTTTTTAAAAAGGTAAAATAAGCCTCCAGAGTCTAAATTTATAAATCGAGAAAGACTCTCATCGGATCGCGTACAATTGGTAAAGAAACAGAAGGGAAAAGGGGGCCACAAATTATAAATGGCCACCATGATCGAAAAAAATTTGAAATTTATAAATTCCAAAAATAATTCCTTAGTAATAAATGTTTTGTTGTGAGTTAAAAAATAATAAAATTTATAATATTAATAATAATAGCTAAAGTTATACAAGTAGGCGTTCGACTAGAATAGTACTGTCATTCGAAATTCGAATTGAATAATTAGAGCCTTTGACTTATTAGTATATGATTAATTAATTATTTTATGTGAACAATAAATACGAATGATGTATTGGATAACGAAAACTGCCAAAGAAATTGAAAAAAACTGCTGAAAAATAATCTGCTGCTGCCGGGATTCGAAACTAACACCTAACGAATATGAAGCACAACCACTGCCGCACTGCTACTCGGACGCTCACGATCAGTTGGAAATATCTTTATGTATTTAGAACGCAGATATTATTATAACAATAAAATCATGCTAAAGAATTAAGCTCATTCGGAGTTACAGATTAAAAGTATGGTAGGCCTTGGAGGGTTAAAACATCTTTTTAAAAAAAGATTAAGTCCTCCATGCGCTTCGTTTAGGGTATTGAGGACTTGAATAGCATTTTAAAATATATGGTAGGCCATGGAGAGTTAAAATACCATTTTAAAAAGGTGATTTACACCTCCATACGCTACTTTTAGGACATCGAGGACTTAAATAACATATTACATTCAGCGGCAAGTCGAACATCAAAAGAACTGAGGCTTTGGAGGCTCAAACTACTGTTTTAACTCTGACTCGGGATGAATTTATGTCTCGTTATATAAAATTATACATAATCATATAGATGAAGAAATTATTCTTGTCGAGGGCAATAGTTTTTGTTCCGTGAAGTCAATAAAGTATAAATTTCCTAAAAATTTTTAAATTTATTACAATGGACATTATTTTGAATTCTACAGCGTGAAATTATCACTTGTAGCAGATAAGAAATTAATAGCCATTAACAAATTTTTAATGTTTCTTTAACCAATAAAAATCACGAGTAATTTTCGGTGTTGACAAAGCTTTAATTGGACATTTACATCTAATCTACCACCTTATTTTTTTTTTTACACAAGTGTCCAGTATACGAATGTCAAAAGCGAAAAATGTTCATCTCTTGAATCTTTAGTGTCTTATTCTTATCCGGAAATCATCATTGATGAAACAAAAGCCGATCCACCAAAATTATTTAACAGCACCGATAGACTAATGTATAATTATTTTGGCATAAGTCAAAATTATATAGATGATGAATATTCGTATAGTATTATTAAATTATGTAGAACTATAAAAATTCAAAATTTAAATATTCGAGTGATTAATGCAAAAAATTTGTTAAATGTTGATGACCACACAAATTATAAACTATCGCTTGAAGAAACATCTGTTTTGCGATTTAAAGGAAATAATGGAACACATTTTGTTTCGTCCATCAGTACCGGAGACTGTCTACTACAAGTAAGAAATTGCGTAAATTCTATTCGAAAAACGTGCATTGCCCGAATGAAAAAATCCGTTTAGTTTAATAGCATTCAATAGGAAATTTTCTATTATATCCTATCGAAATTAATCAGATTCTATAATTAAATCCTTTATTTGATTCAGATTTCCATTACATAGAAACCCGATGATCAATAGAAATCAATCAGCCTAGATCCCGATGATAAAGATAAATAAACAATCCAAGTCCCTATAACACGGATTGGCTTCTTTGAGAATCCGTATTACGGTAAATTACCGTATTTTTCTGTAAATTTACCACAGTTACGGTAATTTGCGGTATAGTCCCGGGAAAAAAGTACAAATCTGACTATATATAATTAGATATGACCATATAAAAGATCATATATGATTCATACATGTCTATATATGAGTCATACATATTCATATATGAACATATATGAAGTAAAAAACATTTCTTCTAACTTATACACAACTCATATAAGATCATATATGATTATGTATGATCATATATGATACAACATAAAGTATTTTTTTTTAATTCTTTTCGACAACGATATCTTTTGAAAAAATGATCCGATTGTAGGAATTAACAAGCCGATTCAAATGCCACCTCAAATAATTACTACTACATGAAATTTAGTCAATGTTTATACTAATTTCAATATATGTGGAATAATTCTAATAAGCTTGGTGATAATTTTCAGTTGCAATACGTTTGATTGTGCACTTATAAAATAAGAAAGATAATTGTCAATCCTGATGACTGAGTGTGATTACATGAGTGATTTAATCACAATATTACTATTGAAAGTTTATGTTAACCTATCTAAACTAATTTTATCATAAAAATTTCACTTCATAAAATTTAGTTTACTTTTGTATTCTAATTTAAAATTTTGTTTAATGATAATAATTTTATAGTTCTTAATAAACCAGAATTGAAAAAAAAATTTATTTAATTTTTGCTATTTGAATCGATCGCGGCGACTTTGGGCGACTTTAGCGCCGTGAGTCGGCGACGCTCGAAAGAAAAAGTCTGGGTACCCTGCCCAGGCAGCGCGTTCTAACTTCTTAAACATTTATATCAAAATTAAAGCGGGAAAAATTTCTAATCTCGTCTCTCTTTTTAATGTATTTCTATCTTTGTCTTTTCTCTCAGTTGCTTTCGCGACGTTGCCAAACCCTTAATAATATGTATATCTATCGATGAACGAGATTAAAAAATAAAGTTTAACTTCAAATATTTAAATAACTACAACGGTAACACTATATTACTAGAATCTTATCATATTCTGAAAATATTCAAGTTTATGACGTGTGGTTTTTTATTTCTTAAACTTGGAAGGTTAATAATGAAAAAAATCAAATAAGCCATGACAGAAGCTTGTCCGCCATAAGACCATGTGTATAAGAACGTTAAAAACGTCATTTTTAAATCATTTTTTTCTAAGAAACTAGACAATGGATAATGTTCAAATTTTGAGAATCCATCGATAAAGTAGGGGATGTGGGGCAAAATAGGCCCCTTAAGATATGAGGGCTTATATGTAATATAAATGTCAGCCCATTTTGCCCCTAGGGGTCCATTTTACCCCACTCTCCCCTAATAGGGGAAAGGGGGGAAAATGGGCCACTTAAAATTCTGAGTGCCTCGAATGATTTTGGGGCAAAATGAGCCCCTTAAATTTTGGGGCCCATTTTGCCCCCACTTCCCCTACTTATTTATATATATACTAAGTTTCAAATCTTAAAGTTGGTAAATCCTTTTTACATTAGATTCACTCGAACCTCCTTATAATGTTGATAGCTGCACGAACGAACGCAATATTCATAACATTTTATTTCCAGGTTTATGTTAACAAAGCGGAAATATGTGAATTACCCGAGGGATGCCAGAAAAAAATGAATTTAGATAACCATTTTTTCGAATCATCTTTGCATAAGGGCCGCGTGATAATAACTGGTAATAATCGCGATCTCGAAAATAAGATCAATGAAGACTTGAATAAATCTGGGGAATCACTTATTTATTTAAGTAAAGATCCAACGACATACTCCACTAGTTTTGATTTTCTTAATGAAAACGTTGTTATTCGTATTGAATTACATTCACTACCTGAATTACCACCAATCAGATCAGCACAGAAACCCATTACTAATAAAACTCCGTTGAAAAATTTAAAATCTGGTGACATTATCGATGCTTTTGATTTAAAAACTATCAACTCATCTTTCACGATCGATAATATCTTAGTCGACGTTTACCATAAAGCAATTAACAGATCGACTACGTTCAAATATACTGATTGTTCTGAATACGACGAAAATGGCGCAGTAAAACTAGACTTTGTTACTTATCAATCATACCGTAACTATCCCGCAGAATCGTATTATAAATTTGGAATTTTTGACGAAATGATTAAACGAAAAAACTACGGAGTTTCTCGTGAATATTTAAATAATAAAATAAAAATGTATGAAGGTTACCATTTGCTCTGAATTTGAAAGGCGAAAATTAATTATTCCGTCAGTTCGTGTTATAAATTTGAGCGAACGAAGCATTAATTATTCATATATTTTTTGCAATGAAAATGTTGTTTTTCGCTATAAGATAAATAATGAAACGCACTATGTCGGTCGCACAGAAAAAGGAAATTGCTTGTTCCAGGTAATTTTCAATAATTTTTATTTTGCAAAATTATATCATTTTAAAATAACTTTTTTTTTTTTTTTTTTTTTAAGGCATTGGTGTTTCCAAATGACGGAAAAAATTATACGTACAATGAATCGAATTTCTGCCCTTTACACATTGGTAAAATAATATCAGCTACTGACGATCCTGTGGTCGAAAAATGGGCAGAAAATTTTGTCAGTAATCAGACAATTATTCCGACCAAAACTCTTATGGGTGTCGTAAATGATTCTAAAGCGAAAACTTCCTTTTTTTCACAATTCGTTTTTAATCACAATAATATTGCTCTTATAAATATTTATTTGGATAATTTGTATTAAATTTTTAATTTGATAATAGAAGTTCATTAAATAAAAAAAAGATCTATGGCAATTATAAATTCGTTATATTTGTAACATACACGATGTACGTGACAAAATATAATTACAAGTCCACAGTCTCTTTGTTTCCTGAGATGGAAGGAATCTTAGGCCCACAGAGGTATGGTCTAGTTAGGCACCACATTTTCATTCGGCAAGTTTATTGAACTCACCTTTGGCTAATGTCCATTCTTAGCTATTTGATTGAATTTTTCGAAGGATATATGATCTGTCAGGATATATAATATATGTCTGTAAATTTGCTGTATTCGAGAAAATGATCAAACGCAGCCACTATAGTGTCATTGAGTATGATACTCGAGTTCGGATTCAGGGAACACGGGCGCCAGCAAATTTTATCAACACAACGAGAGTATTATAATTGGTGTCATTAGTTGTCTACGATATTTTATATAATAAATGCTCAAAATAAAAACGTCGTCGGATTCCTAAAGACAGCGTCATGCAGTCGTAATTATTATCATAATTCGGCTTTATAAAAATTAATGTTATTTATTTTCTTCAGTTTAATTATTAAATCATGAAAAAAATTACTTAACTGTTTATTAAGGGCTGGCAATAGTCTATCGGACAAGGTGTTTGCTTACCGAAGTGTTGGACCAGGTTCGATTCCAGTAGCACCAATGAATTTTATTTTCACAAAAATATTTATGTACATTACATTGGCAGTCCTCCTGTGATGGAATACTGACAATTTTTGCGAGCGAGTTAAAGTGGCGCCGACTTCATTACAAAATGATAACGGAACACAAAAACTCGAGCGACTCTGCAGAGCTCTGCTATCTCAATGACTGGGCCGCGGTGGGGCTTCTTATCATAGAGGAACACCTGTATCGGGCGAGCATTGGTGGCGGCAGAAGCCCGAATACTCGCAGAACTTCTACCTTTGATGTAAGCCAACGTTAGGCTGTTTATAAAAATTTTCAAGGATTTTTTATATTGATCAAAATTCTGAACTTCACGAAGTGTAATAAGTAATTATCAGCGGAAGTAGATAAGGAATAAATCATCATTACTGAACTTTTTATGTTTCTTTGTGGTTTAGTATCGTAAAATAAATTCAAACTGCAAATAAACTCGAAAATTTTTATTTGATGATAAAGCTAATATACAAATTTAGTGAAAATTGTGTCACGGCTGCTACATTCAAAAATTTTATTTTTTTCCCTCCCGAAATAAGTACACACTAAGACCTCTTGTACGTAAACCTTTTTATGTATAACGCCGACTTATTGACGCCAGCAGTCGTACCGGACAAATATACCTACCTGAGCGTTGTCAACACTACAATTAAGTCGTATTGTACTAATGGACCACGTGTATTATAGATTTCTCTTGCTCTATAGATTTTGTCATTTTTACTTACCGTACTTTTAAAATTTATGTATCCGTTCCCATTTAATAATCTAAGCATAGAACGGTAATCTTTTCTTTGATTTTTCATCTTAAAACTATAGACCACCCAACTCGTGTGCACCTGCATGTGATTCTTGGAAATTAAAGAAAGCTAATTAGTCCTTCGGCTGAAGAGGAGAGCCCGTATACATTTTGTTGGCACCGGGTACACTCAACGGTTTTTTTCGTATTTTGAGCCGAGGATCACGAAAATCGGGTCCGATTTGTTCAAAAGTAGTGCAAACAATTGTTAATAACAATTTAATTGTTCAAATCGGAATAACTCTCGAACAGCTAGTTTGTTAGGGCAGCGTAATAAATAACAAAATGTTCAGAATTAAAAAATACACAAAAAATGTGTCAAAGTGTTTTTTCGTATCTCAGATATTTTGCGAGATATGACCAAAAAACGAGCGACGCACTCGGACCTCTCACTCTCGCACAAGCGGCTGCCTATGCGCGAGCTCTCTCTCGCGCCAAATCGCGTCAGATGCTTGATAGGCCGAAAATTTTCAAAGTTTTTTACACTAAAAATGAGAGAAAAAATAAAAAAAATCGATAAAATGTCGATACCACCAATCGACTACATTTTTCCTGGAACGAATTTCTGTCGTATCGTCCGGAGACGTTTTTTTTTTTGTTAACGAATTTCATTTCAGGAAAAACGCAGTCGATTGGTGGTATCGACATTTTATCGATTTTTCGAATCCAATCTGGACTTTGGAAAAATCCATTTGTATATAACATTTGTTAACAAAAAAAAAAAAAAAAACATGTCTCTGGACGATCCGATAAAAATTTGTTTCAAAAACAATAAATTTCGATTGATAGTATTCCCATTTTTTCGATTTTTTGAATCCAATCTGGAGATTGAAAAAATCCATTCGTTTATAACATTTGTTAACAAAAAAAAGAATCGTCTCCGGACGATACGACAGAAATTCGTTTCAGGAAAAATGCAGTCGATTGGTGGTATCGACATTTTATCGATTTTTTTAATCTAATCTGGACTTTGGAAAAATCCATTTGTTTATAAATTTTGTTAACGAAAAAAAAAAACGTCTCCGGACGATACGACAGAAATTCATTTCAGGAAAAATGTAGTCGATTGGTGGTATTGATTTTTTTTATTTTTTCTCTCATTTTTAGTGTAAAAAACTTTGAAAAATTTCGGCCTATCAAGCATCTGACGCGATTTGGCGCGAGAGAGAGCTCGCGCATAGGCAGCCGCTTGTGCGAGAGTAAGAGGTCCGAGCGCGTCGCTCGTTTTTTGGTCATATCTCGCAAAATATCTAAGATACGAAAAAACACTTTGACACCTTTTTTGTGTATTTTTTAATTCTAAACATTTTGTTTCTCTGACGCTGCCCTAACAAACCAGCTGTTCGAGAGTTATTCCGATTTAAACAATTAAATTGTTATTAACAATTGTTTGCACCACTTTTGAACAAAACGGACCCGATTTTCGTGATCCTCGGCTCAAAATACGTAATAAACCGTTGAGTGTACCCGGTGCCAACGAAATGTATACGGGCTCTCCTCTTCAGCCTGTGATGGTGGGAGGATAGAAGACCGAGCAGATCAGCTGTGTGATTTACTGGCTAATGTGATCAATTCTACTTATTACTAAATTACTACTATAACTATCACTACTTTATTGTACTAAGTATTATTACTATTATTATTCTATTCTACTATTATTACTATGGTCTATTACTAGGACTAATTCTTATATCTATGACTATTACTAAACATAATTACTACTATTACTACCTACTATTGTTCTTAAATAACTATTTTCCTACTACTACGACTACTCATTGTTTGTTTAACTACCATTTATGTTCTTATACTAAATACTAAAACTATTATTATAATTACTTAGTACTATGATATCTTATTATAATTGCTTACGACTAATTATTACTAGTTTCTTACTCTAATTATTATGACTACTTATTGTTATTTTGACTAAATTTCTATTCTTACACTATTAAATACTAAAAACTATTATTACTACTATGGTGATTTATTACTATTTATTTTTATTACTATGGCTGTGCTTATTATTACTAAGATTTAAGTGACTGAAAATTATGTGATATTATATTTATGCGAGTGTACGATGTGGGAATGTGAATGCGCGACCGAGTAAAAATTATTCTGTCCCGAGGAGAAAAAGTCAAAGGGAAAGGATAAAAACGTGAAAAAAAGATTCCGAATGAATCTTTCAAATGATTCAAGAGATTGAAAGAATTGAGAAATAAGTTGAAATATGAGAAATAATATGTGAAAATTTAAATTAACTCTAAGTTTTAATCGCTCATTCTTTCATTTTCTTTCCATTCGCCCGGTTCACCGGCGCTCGCACGGCTAAGTTCTCCGTATTTAGTGTTTACTTAAACACTTAAACACATTCTTCTTCTTTCGTTTTTATATTTTTTACTTTAAAGAAATTACTTTTTTAATTTCCTTTGATTTTGTCAGTTTGGACTTAGAATAATTTTACTGACATGATACTTTCGCGGAAAACGATTGAGGGCGATGGGAATTATTCTGTCCATGTGTACAACGGATGGGTCAGTTAATAAAACCGGTCATAAAGGCCTGTAAAAAAAAACAGTCTCCAGAGTAGTTGTCTGAGGAAGACCATTCCCAGACAACCCAAGGAAGCTCATTTACCAGGAGTCCGACCGGACCAGGTAAGTGAATCTTTTCACTCTCGAGGGTTAAGGGTCCCCACTCCGAGGCCTTCTGCCAAAGAGTGGTAGGCGAAACTAGTCGAGTAGAGGGGTTTGTAGGAGACCATCCGCTTACCTCTGGGAGGGGAATCCGTGCAGGGCCGACGGGGAAGTCGACCAGATACCCCTGAAGCACCGGGGGGGGGGGGGGGTAGAACCGCGTTAATTAGTCCGCGTAAATTTTGTGGGTGCGTGTTTGTATGTGTGAGCGACGGGAAAGTCGCTAATAGACCGCGTAACCGTGATTATTATTTAAAATAATAATAAACCGTGGTTATTATTTAAATAATAATAAACCGTGATTATTATTTAAAGTAATAATAAACCGCGTTTAATTATTAATCATAATTATTGTAAGAGGTAGTAGAACTGGGCTGTAAGCCAAAAATTTCGAGTAAATAATTAATAACTAAAGTTTCTGACGACATTTGTTTTGTTTACGTTCTTTTGATTGTTTAACAAAGTCTGGTTTATTATTTCATGTAAACCTGTGTTTCTTTTGCTTGAAAAGCCCCTTTTCTGTAACCCTGGACTCCGGCGAGCTAAACCGAGCAAAAAGGGGTAGCTATTAAGTATAATTTTCTATTCGTTTGTTTTCAAAATCAATTAATTAATAATTCCTCGTGTAAATTAAATTTACCTGGGTTTTACTCGTTACAACTTTTAATTTTCTAATTTTCTATTTGTTTGTTTCCACAATTAATTGATATCTGTTTAATAAATTCAATTTAACCCAATTTTACTCGTTACAAGCCGAAGGACTATATATTTTTATGATTATTTTTATGTATCCTGAGAATTGAATTAAAAAAAAATTAATTTAAAATTGAACTGATGCAATATATTTTGAAATAGAAGTATTTTTTAATTTACATAGTTTTTCATTTCTTAAATCTAAAATTAATCGTTTAGAAATAATTAGTAACTTAAATCTACATTTATTTTGTACTAAATGTTGTTATGTCTTCAAATGAATTCATTTTTACTTGCAGTAAGTAAAATGTTACTCCGTTTAAAAACTCGATGTATCGAAATAAATCAATATCAATTAAATTTAGAGAACGATGTTTTCAGAATGAGCTGGTATCTTCTGAAACCAAGAGCAAAATTTTCTTGAGCCAACTGAGCTGTTTTCTCATTCGAAGAAACTAAAAATGTTTAAAGCAAAAATTTTTATTTTTAAATCAAGATTAAATTTCTTTCTTACGGAGCTTTATATATTTTAATAAAAAAAAATTTTTTTATCAAGAAAAAACTTTTTCAAACAAGAAAATAGGATATTTTAATTTAAGAATTTATTTTTGAAAACGACTTTCTTCTTGACCCAAGAATTCCTTTTTTTCTGTGTATGGTATATAATGTTGAGCACATGTATGTATTTATTATTTGTCTAATTGATATGTATACGAGGGAATAATTTCCGGGATTATTGTCGAACAGATCATTTTTTACTTAATTTCTTCGCAGTAAAATTGATTCCATCATTGAAGAAGGGGCGGGGGTATTGGTATTATTTATGAAAAAACTCCACAGAATTAAATAATATGAGTAAATCTTACAAATTGAATGACTGAATTATCGGGTAACATATTATAAATTAAGAAAAAAAAATTTATTAAGATTTTGAAGGAATAAAAAAATGTTTTTAACTTATCTTGAATATATTTTTCAACATATTTGTCAATGACAAATAAACTTTGCCGCTACTTATTGTATATTGAAAGTATATATATGTATATATTAGGGTGGCCCAAAAAAACCAGCTATTTTTTTTTTCGAGTCTCTTATGAAAATTTGCTGGCTTACGATGTTTTAAGAAGCCTCTCCAAAAGTGAGCCCGATAAAAAATTTTCTAGAAGTCACCCACGATTTTGAAAATATCAAAAATGATTGGAATTCGGATTTTTTATTTCAAAATTTTTTCTTTCTCGTGGCAGCAATATTTTATATTTGTGAAATCATGACTATGCTGAAAATTTCAGCCAAAAATTCAAATATTTAAATGGCGCTCAAGAATTTCGAATATTAACTGATAATATGTAACTAATAGTTTGAATTAGTTTTTGTATTTTTTTATAACTCAATTATTGTTATTTCAGTAAAATGTAACGTTTGCATAACCAAAAATATACAGGACAGTCTTAAACAATAAAATTTGGTAAGTTTTGAATGAGCAAAAAAACCTAAAAATTGAATTAAAAAATAAAAAATTATGTAAAAAACTTAATAAAAAATGTAAAATTTAATAAAAAATAGTCGGTTTTTTTGGGCCACCCGAGTATATATATATATATATATATATATATATATATATATATATATATATATATATATATATATATATATATATATTTATGGTCATTGAGATCAATAGTAATGGAAATTTATGAGCTTCAGCATTAAAAATCATTTACTAATTTTTGAAACTGTTTTGTTACATTCACATTTATTATTTACTTATTTACATATATTATACAACGAATGAATCGAAAAAAATAGAGAGGGGGTACAACTTTGAACGGACGATACGTGCGCAAGCACATCAATTGATTGTACTCGAGAGAGAGGGAGGATTGGAACCGGCATACAGGCCCAACCCCCTCTATTCTTTCATTACTTTACCGATCGTCCACCGAGCAACATTTACTATCAGCATTTTGCTATTTTTCTTTGTGATCTCGTGATTTTAAATTACGCGTTACACTTTTAAAACTATATATATTTTTTTAACTCAAAAGATTTTTTTTTAAATTATAGAATGGAAGGATTTAATAAAATTTCGTCGAAAGCTCTCGAAAATCAAGATCTGTTAGATTTAAATACGGAATTATTCGAACAGTTCAATTTAATTTCTACTATTAGAATGTTAATTTTTATGTTTAAGCTTAAATTTAATAATTGCCGTATTTTTGAATATACTGACTTAAAATAACCAAGTGAAAATGTATACTTTTGATTTTGATTCTCTGTTGAACGATATCTCGTTATCGAAGTTTCAATCTTTCGGATCTTTACCAGATCATTCATGAGAATATCATAATTAATTGAATATTAACATATGTCTCATAAATAATGAGACTTGGATGCTTCATAATTATGATTTGGACGTCCCATTCAATATCTTAAAAGAGTCTTCAAGAAGTTTTCAAAATGTCGAATGAGCCACCTAGCGAACTGATTGAGGCGTCATTGAAAAAGTTTTCAAAGAATAAATTTTTCTGACTTCGCAATCAAGACTTCAGTATGAATTTATTTTTCTGACTTTTCAAAGTACACGTTTCTAAGTGCTCTTTTTTCTGACTCATTAAAGTTAGTTCTTGAGGCGCTCCTTTTTCTAAAGTCTTAAAAAATACGTCACCAGGATATCCTTTTTAAGAGCTCATAAATAAGACTTCTTTTAGAGTTCTTTTAGAGCTCAAGCAGCTCGAAAATAGGAAGTTTTGAGCTGGCCCGCAAGGTCAACTGATAGACAAATTTTTCTCTTTTTAAATTCTTATTTTTAATTGTGAAACCACCTTCATACGTACGGTACTGCTCACCAGAGCTCATGGATACGCACCACCTGCTTGACTGGCCACAAAGTGGGGAAAACGCCCAAAAGCGTCAAAGGGTTCACATTACATGCTCAAAATAAACGCCGTTAAATACCTTACGTCAGCCTCCAAAACTTTTTCATTAAACACTTATCATTTTTGATTGGTCAAGTGCAGTGTTTAAACTTTCTTTAAGTATTTATGCATTCCTTCTACTGCCAAATTCGAAGAGAATAGGCGTGATATATCCCTACTCTATAATCCAAGTTATCAAAACGTTTAAGATAGGTTACCGGAATGAACTCGCCTTTTAGTCCAGGAGCCGGCCATAAGACTCGTATGACATTCGGGGTCAATGGCAAGATCATGCATGATCATGCATTGCTCATTCTAGATCAAGCTTGCGCCAGCATTAAGTTTGAAATACTTGTATCCAGAGATATGATCCATCAGGAAAGGTCATGCTTGAGCATGCCCTATTATGCATGACCATACATGGTTCATACTTGATCATGCATGGCTCATTCGTGATCAAGAATGATCATGCATGGCTCATTCTAATTCAAGCTTGCTCATGACTTACGTTAGAAATAATTGTATCCAGAGATGTAATCCCTCGAGAAAGGCCATGGTTGAGCATGCTCTGTCATCCATGATCATGCACGGCGCAGATATGATCGCACAAGGCTATGCATGGTCATCCTTAATCTTTCACGGTTATATGCAAATAGTGAAAAATATTTATGAATATTCAGGCCTGATCATGCATGACTAAGCATACTCGTTCATATCTATAAATGAAAGTTAGTCGTTAATAGAAACTGTTAGATTAATTATAATTATTGTTTTCTTTTTATTTTATTATTTATTTAATTTAGATTAATTGCCTGGGAAAAAATCAGCATGCATGATCATGCGTTGATTCAGGCAAGGGTGAGCATGTTCAAGCATGGATCATGCATGAATCATGCGCGGTCAATTATTACAAATAATTTGATCAAAATTTATGATTAAAACCTCCGATTGAACCGATTAAAATCCGGTCGAGCTTCAATCGGATTTGATTGAGGTTTTTAATTAAGGATAATCATTTATTTTTTATAAAAAACTTCGAACATTTAAACATTGATTTTTATTTTGACGATAGTAGTTAAAATCATCATTTTTAAATTGGTAATCAAAGATATTTAATTTATCATTTTTGGTTACCCAGCCTTGGCCCAAGTCTGGCTTGCCATTGGATGGCCAAGAAAGGGGAACCCAGTCATGGCCCAAGCCCGGGTTATTAGAATGATTACATGGTTAAGGGTACATTTTCAGAATTTCTTTGACCTTATATTCCTACCTAACGCCAATAATTTATGTTGTTCTTGCTGTTTTCTTTTGATTTTGAAATTTTCAATTTATTACTTAGCAATTTTCAGAGCAAAAACTATTCTTTATTTTCAAATTTCTCCCAAATTTTGAGTTTTTAGTTTTAAAATCTCAATTATTTTAAACTGCGTGGGAATATATTCTGTTTTATGCAAAATTTTCGTAATAACAATAGAATACAGAATCATAAACACAAACGGCAAACACAAGTAAGTACTTTCATTCTTTTTGACGCTAATCTGCACTGAGAGAACAATTTATTTGAGCCAAATGAGATTTGTTTCAGGCAAACAAATCCCATATTTGAATGGACCTAATCAGTATCTATTTGAGACAAAGATATGGTTCATTTGAATGAAATAATGATTTGTTTATAGTTAACAAATCTGTATTTGATAGCGCCACCAGCCCTAGTGGAATTTTTTTCAACTAAAATTTGTTAACTGTAAGCAAATATATATTTGAATGGAATGAATGATTTTGTTCAATCAAATAAATCTATTTAGTTGGCTCAAATAAATTGTTCTCTCAGTGTGATTAAAAAATTATAAAAAGTTCATTCAATTCCGTAAATGCCTTCTAGGCTGGACTACTGGCAAAAATTTTGAGTTTTTGCACTGACGAACGAGAATTTTAAATGATGATTTGAAAAAAAAAATGATTCTCTAATAAATAATCTAGATGGTGGATGTATGAAAAAAACAATTAAAAAATTTTTCTGAGAAAAAGTTTTTTTTCTAAAAATCATTATTTCACTAAGACAACAAAATTTCAAAAAAAAATTTTTCAAAAATATTCAATTTGTCTATTTGTTTATAACAAATTTTTAAACAATTATTGTTAAAAATTTTTTAGCCAAGCTACTAAACGCAATATATGGATACAAAAACAACCAAAATTAAAGATTTACAAAAAAAAATTTGTTTTATAACGTCAGGCGGGTACTTCAATTTTTGATAACTAAAAAATCATTAAAAACAAATCGAAAAGCTTTTATAAACTATTACAACGGAATCTTGTTCATTATTTATATAACAAGAGCTCCCGAAAGAAAAAAAATTTATAGACACATATTTTAAACTTTATAAGAGATTTTATTAAAACTCAAGTCTCCGAAAAATTCGTTAATTAACAAGAAAATATCTTAAACAATAATCAAGCTAAAAATTTTTTTTTTTTGCGGGGCTATATTCCTTCAAATGTTTAGATGACACTATAATTTATTCAGATTTTTAAATTGATATCGAATGTTATGAAAAAATTATTTTATGTTACATACTTTGCTTGGCGGCAACACCTAAGCACCGAAACGGCCGCGCGAAGCTCAACTTTCAACGTTAAATTAAAATTATAAATAAAAGAGCTACAACTCGGGGAGTCGAGACTTATTATACTAAAATTTTCCCCTCTTTCAGGATCTTTTTTTAAATTTGTGATATCTTTAATATTTTTGAAGTTATAGCTACAAAACGGAGACTCCCTTTTTATCTCTTCATTTTTTATTTATAACAAATGAAATTTTTAATGGTGGATAAATTAAAAAATACCCCTTTCTCAGAATTAAATTCTGAATCCAATGCACCAATCTTCATATTTTTAAGAGTGGTTTAACGATTTTTCGCAGAAAACTCACTTCTCGACTAGACTATGATGATTTATTCCGATTCTTTAATGCTAAGTTGAATTTTAAGTTAAAAGAGAGCCGTTTTCAGCGTTTTCTGGGGAACGAAGTGCTCTAGACAAAAAGCAAATAGATATTTTGTTGAAAATTGAATTCTCTGCACAAAAAATCATATTGTTTAAGCTAATATAGTTTTACGTTTACGAGATATAGAAGTTTTATTGATTTTATAAATAAAAAATTTTTTCAGAAACATATCAAGTTTGATTTTTCTTGTTGTTATAAATGAATTCGAACTTATAAAAAATAGTATTTAAGATAAAACGATAGATATTAAATAAATTTCTGGAAAAATTTTTTTATAAATGTTCAATTTATAAAATCAATAAAATTCATATATCATGTGGACGTAAAACTTTAAAAACTTGGCGATGGAGAATGAAAAAATAATCGTCACTTTTCCCATGCTCATTAAATAGAATATCTTATAATATTTTACAAAGTACTAAGAAATAAACTCAGACGCTGAAAGTTGGAAAGAATTTTTAATTTAACGTGTACAATAGTAATTTGCATGATGAGTGGAAAAAAAAAATTGTACCGGTGATGAATCACTTATATATATATATACATAAGCTTCTAAACCAATGGTATTTTCGGAACCTACATAATTAATAAGGAGATAATATATCATAATTCTGTGAAACATAAAACACGAGTATACATAAATGTTTCGTTTTAAATGCCGTAGGAATTATAAAAGTTAGTTAATGAATAATTAAAAAAAAACAAAAAAGAGAATTCATGTATACTTATTAAAAACTGAGTTTATACTAAAATCAATAGGTTTTCTTGCTAACAAAAATTTCAATTTTCTTACTAATATGTTAAAAGTAGAAAATTACTGAAAAATCAAAAGATATATGATAATTAGTAACCTTAAATATGCAGTGCTAACAACGAATTATTTTCAACATCATATATTATTTTATTAAATGCAAGCTTCAAACGATGTACAATAGAACTAATCAATTGAGTTATGACTCATTAATCTATTTGGATTAATAAATGAGTAAATTAAAATAAACAATCGTCGAAACATGAAAATGATATCTGCCTGACTAGAAATAACATATTAAACAACAGGTAACGGTTGCCTCACGTTGATTCAGTACATCTTGATCAACATAGCTTAGATATTTACGATTTATAATTACGAAATTTGTTTGATTTTCATAATTTATTTCTAATTTTACTATTAACAATGATTAAATGAAAATTAAGTTTTTATAAATATTTATAATAATTCATTATAATAATATAAATATACATTGTTCGTATATTTATATTATGATGGCTAGAAAACAATTTAATTTATTATTAAGCTATTGTATATGTAGAAATATCGATAAAATATTTTTTTTTGTCTAAATACATTCATCCGAATAATTAATACATATGTTTTTTTTTTTTTTTTATTTTTTTGCGAAAAAAAAAAAATTGGATCGAGCCACGATTTAAAAAAAAAAAAAAAAAAGTCGCTCTAACTTGAAATTCCATAAAAATGAAACCTATCATTATTTAAAAGATTAAGGCAACAAAAATAAAAGCTAATAAACAAAAATTTTATTGAAATTAATCTAAAGATATTTTTTTCTATGGATACATAGTTTTATTAATTACTCAAAATCGATTAATTTTAATTTTAAACTTGTCCAGAATTTTAATTCATAAAAATGACTAAATAAAAGAATTTAAAGTCATTTAATGTTTTTAGTTAATATATATTGTTAAATAAAAAAAAAAAACATTAAATGATTGATATAAATTAAAAAATATTCAATTAACGCGATGACCGTTTTGAAAAAAAAAAAAAAATCAAGAGTTGGCTTATAATGAAAACACGATATATTTTTATGCGATTGTATTTTAATTTTATATCAATTAAAAAAATGCTTAACTTAAGTAAAATCAAAATTATTTACTTATTATAATAACATATAAATAAAAAATTAATATAATAGTTGAAAATGACTTATTAGAAAGTTTTATAATTTTTTATAATATAAGAGTATACAATATAAGTATATAAAACTTGAAAAGACCGTAATTTTTTTTCTTTTTTTCAAGTAAATATAATAAAAATTATTATATATATTAATAAAACATTTATAAAATGTATTACATATTGATAAATATGATTAGAATTTATTTGAGAAGTATTTGACATTTTAATTAAAAATGTCAAATAATTAAAACAAAAAAATTATTTATTTACTTAATTGAAAAAAAAAAAAAAAAAAAAAAAAACAATAATCAACTGCTAGCGTTATAAATGCAAAAATTTTTCAAGTATCAACATGTAATTTAGATGCAAGGAGACATCGTAGTATCCGCCGTGACAGAGGCGGCCGTTAGTTAGTTGAAAAACCCGATATTCTTTCACGCCGGCTCGTACTAGTATGAAAGAGTAGTCAGTTGAAGCGGTTTGAGTAAGAGCTGACAGATACTGACTACGGCAAGTTATATACTATTAACGTAACACTACCACGGGTCGATGTCTATGACTGAATGACTCTTTATGTGGTAAATCGCTACGGCGTTTATATAATATTATGTATAACTTAAAAAAGTGTACAAATATGAAACTGAGTATCGACTTACTTGTTTCCGAGCAAGAATAAAATATCACGTTTACGTGTATAGAAAAAAAACCAAGTCGCTTTGATAATAAATTATCTAGCGAGAGTAAAGTTATTAAAACGAGAGGATGTTTGAAAAATAAAATTATTATTCAATTTTGTGAATAAATAATGTAGATTCAAAAATTTTCAAGTGTTGTATGAAGCAAAAGCTTACAAACAGCACCACTTTAACAACTGATAGGATTTTTTAAATACTATTATGTATGTATAAAGTGAAATAGGAGTTATTCTGATGTTTTAGAAAATAAAACATATATGAAGCTCCCTGGTTGATCCTGCCAGTAGTCATATGCTTGTCTCAAAGATTAAGCCATGCATGTCTCAGTACATGCCGTATTAAGGTGAAACCGCGAATGGCTCATTAAATCAGTTATGGTTCCTTAGATCGTACCCACATTTACTTGGATAACTGTGGTAATTCTAGAGCTAATACATGCAAACCAGAGTTCCGACCAGAGATGGAAGGAACGCTTTTATTAGATCAAAACCAATCGGTGGCTTGTCCATCGTTAATTTTGGTGACTCTGAATAACTTTCTGCTGATCGTATGGTCTAGTACCGACGACGAATCTTTCAAATGTCTGCCTTATCAACTGTCGATGGTAGGTTCTGCGCCTACCATGGTTGTAACGGGTAACGGGGAATCAGGGTTCGATTCCGGAGAGGGAGCCTGAGAAACGGCTACCACATCCAAGGAAGGCAGCAGGCGCGCAAATTACCCACTCCCGGCACGGGGAGGTAGTGACGAAAAATAACGATACGGGACTCATCCGAGGCCCCGTAATCGGAATGAATACACTTTAAATCCTTTAATGAGGATCCATTGGAGGGCAAGTCTGGTGCCAGCAGCCGCGGTAATTCCAGCTCCAATAGCGTATATTAAAGTTGTTGCGGTTAAAAAGCTCGTAGTTGAATCTGTGTTTCATACTGTTGGTTCATCGCTCGCGGTGTTAACTGACATGTTATGGAACGTCCTACCGGTGGATTTAGCTGAGGTCAAACTTGGCGGTCCAATTTAATCCTATCGCGGTGCTCTTAATTGAGTGTCGAGGTAGGCCGGTACGTTTACTTTGAACAAATTAGAGTGCTTAAAGCAGGCTTATTTCGCCTGAATACTGTGTGCATGGAATAATAGAATAGGACCTCGGTTCTATTTTGTTGGTTTTCGGAATACCGAGGTAATGATTAATAGGGACAGATGGGGGCATTCGTATTGCGACGTTAGAGGTGAAATTCTTGGATCGTCGCAAGACGAACAGAAGCGAAAGCATTTGCCAAAAATGTTTTCATTAATCAAGAACGAAAGTTAGAGGTTCGAAGGCGATCAGATACCGCCCTAGTTCTAACCATAAACGATGCCAGCTAGCGATCCGCCGATGTTCCTCCGATGACTCGGCGGGCAGCTTCCGGGAAACCAAAGCTTTTGGGTTCCGGGGGAAGTATGGTTGCAAAGCTGAAACTTAAAGGAATTGACGGAAGGGCACCACCAGGAGTGGAGCCTGCGGCTTAATTTGACTCAACACGGGAAACCTCACCAGGCCCGGACACCGGAAGGATTGACAGATTGATAGCTCTTTCTTGATTCGGTGGGTGGTGGTGCATGGCCGTTCTTAGTTGGTGGAGCGATTTGTCTGGTTAATTCCGATAACGAACGAGACTCTAGCCTGCTAAATAGGCGTTTTTGGTATCTTGAAAGATTTACTTGATTTTCGGATCAAGTGATTTTTACTACCAACGTAAATAAATATCTTCTTAGAGGGACAGGCGGCTTCTAGCCGCACGAGATTGAGCAATAACAGGTCTGTGATGCCCTTAGATGTTCTGGGCCGCACGCGCGCTACACTGAAAGAATCAACGTGTCTTCCCTGGCCGAAAGGCCCGGGTAACCCGCTGAACCTCTTTCGTGCTAGGGATTGGGGCTTGCAATTATTCCCCATGAACGAGGAATTCCCAGTAAGCACGAGTCATAAGCTCGTGTTGATTACGTCCCTGCCCTTTGTACACACCGCCCGTCGCTACTACCGATTGAATGATTTAGTGAGGTCTTCGGACTGATGCGCGGCAATGTTTCGGCATTGCCGATGTTGTTGGAAAGATGACCAAACTTGATTATTTAGAGGAAGTAAAAGTCGTAACAAGGTTTCCGTAGGTGAACCTGCGGAAGGATCATTAACGTATAATATACAATACAAAATTTGTATCTGTAATATATACATGTAAATATTACTTTTAAAAGTGTTAACGCACGTTATATAAAAAGTAAATAGAAGGAATACTTACATGAAAAAAGTATCTTCAGAAACTTTGTGTTTGATTATATCTACCAAATAGTCATGGTAACCTATACTAGTTTGTACTCTAAGTGTTTCGTGCATATTGTATAGATAAGGTTTTTAAATGAATATCCGCCATGATTGAATTATATTTACAAAGTTTCGTTGCCATATACATCTTATGTATAGATGGCAATTTTACATTAAAATAGGATAATATGTTTTTAATGTAAAAGACATTTTGTCAATGTATAAAAATTAAGTAACAAGCAAAATAAAGAAAATGTAAATATTTTCTAAAAGATGATTATCCTGAACGGTGGATCACTTGGCTCGTAAATCGATGAAGAACGCAGCTAATTGCGCGTCAACTTGTGAACTGCAAGACACATGAACATCGACACTTCGAACGCACATTGCGGTCCACGGATCCTATTCCCGGACCACACTTGGCTGAGGGTCGTTTATTATATAAAAACTGCTTACAATTTTTTGTACTAGCGATGAAATATAGATTGAACGTTCATCTTCAGTATTTGAATATATACAAGATGGTGTCGTTTTAAATTATTATTATTATTATAACTTGAATCAGTGAAATGTTATTATAATGAAGTACAACTGATTTTCGAGTCTACGAATTATAATATTGAATAGACCGATAACATTTGTTACTTATTTATCATTGTTTCTTTATTTAAATTTGACGACCTCAGATTAAGTGAGACTACCCGCTGAATTTAAGCATATTAATAAGCGGAGGAAAAGAAACTAACAAGGATTTCCTTAGTAACGGCGAGTGAACAGGAATTAGCCCAGCACTAAATCCCATGGTTATGCCATTGGGAGATGTAGTGTTTAGGAAGAATCATTTAACCCGAGATACATTATCATGTCCAAGTCCATCTTGAATGGGGCCATTTACCCATAGAGGGTGCCAGGCCCGTAGTGACTGGAAATTATTTCAGGTGATTCTCTCCTTAGAGTCGGGTTGCTTGAGAGTGCAGCTCTAAGTGGGTGGTAAACTCCATCTAAGGCTAAATATTGTTACGAGACCGATAGCGAACAAGTACCGTGAGGGAAAGTTGAAAAGAACTTTGAAGAGAGAGTTCAAGAGTACGTGAAACCGTTCAGGGGTAAACCTGTGAAACCCAAAAGATCGACTGAAGAGATTCATCGTCAGCGTTTTTAATATTAATGCAAGCTATGATGTGATAATAGAATCCTCGTGATCACTAGATTATACTTGCTTGTATTATTTTTGCTAAATTCGTTGGCGTGCACTTCTCTTCTAGTAGAACGTCACAACCTGTTAGATGTTTATCTATGGCTCAACTGGTAGCCTTTAGTATTTAATTATACTAAAGACCTTTGGTGTCCTGATAAACTGTTTGACAGTAAACATATGGTATTGAGCCGCAATTATTTGCGTTAGACTTACTGCAAGCATAATTTTCTTCTGGTAGTGCGGATCTAATGCCGTCGCTGGGAAAAATTTGCTGTTAGCTGTGTAATGTCTTTAACTGGCTTATTTACCGGTTAGCGATGCTACTGCTTTGGGTACTTACAGGACCCGTCTTGAAACACGGACCAAGGAGTCTAACATGTACGCAAGTCATTGGGATATATTTATATAAACCAAACCTAAAGGCGTAATGAAAGTATAGATTGTCTTAAGACAATTGAGAGAAGATGGGTTACGTTACGATGTAATCCCGCATTCTCAGGACGTTCTATTCTCATTGAGAAAGGGCGTACCTAGAGCGTACACGTTGGGACCCGAAAGATGGTGAACTATGCCTGGTCAGGATGAAGTCAGGGGAAACCCTGATGGAGGTCCGTAGCGATTCTGACGTGCAAATCGATCGTCTGAACTGGGTATAGGGGCGAAAGACTAATCGAACCATCTAGTAGCTGGTTCCCTCCGAAGTTTCCCTCAGGATAGCTGGCATTTATATTTTTGAGTCTCATCTGGTAAAGCGAATGATTAGAGGTCTTGGGATCGAAACGATCTCAACCTATTCTCAAACTTTAAATGGGTGAGATCTCTGGCTTACTTGAATTTATGAAGCCATGAGATTTCGGATCAAAGTGCCAAGTGGGCCATTTTTGGTAAGCAGAACTGGCGCTGTGGGATGAACCAAACGTGAAGTTAAGGCGCCTAAATTAACGCTTATGGGATACCATAAAAGGCGTTGGTTGCTTAAGACAGCAGGACGGTGGCCATGGAAGTCGGAATCCGCTAAGGAGTGTGTAACAACTCACCTGCCGAAGCAACTAGCCCTGAAAATGGATGGCGCTGAAGCGTTATGCCTATACTTCACTGTCAGTGGCAAGTGAAACGTATATATTTTATATATGTTATGAAGCCCTGACAAGTAGGAGGGTCGCGGTGGTGTGCGCAGAAGGGTCTGGGCGTGAGCCTACCTGGAGCCGCCATCGGTGCAGATCTTGGTGGTAGTAGCAAATACTCCAGCGAGGCCCTGGAGGACTGACGTGGAGAAGGGTTTCGTGTGAACAGCAGTTGGACACGAGTCAGTCGATCCTAAGCCCTAAGAGAAATCTTATAATAATATGGTGTTATATAATTATAATATAAAAAAAACACACCTATTGGGCGAAAGGGAATCCGGTTTCTATTCCGGAACCCGGCAGCGGAACCGTATACAATTCGTTCACTCGTAAGAGTGTTCGTCGGGGCAACCCAAAATGACCTGGAGACATCGACAGGAAGTCCGGAAAGAGTTTTCTTTTCTGTATAAGCGTTCAAGTTCCCTGGAAACTTTTAGCAAGGAGATAGGGTTTGGAACGCGAAGAGCACCGCAATTGCGGCGGTGTCCGGATCTTCCTCTCGGACCTTGAAAATCCAGGAGAGGGACACGTGGAGGTGTCGCGCCGGTTCGTACCCATATCCGCAGCAGGTCTCCAAGGTTAAGAGCCTCTAGTCGATAGGATAATGTAGGTAAGGGAAGTCGGCAAAATGGATCCGTAACTTCGGAATAAGGATTGGCTCTGAGGAACGGGGCGTGTCGGGCTTGATAGGGAAGTGAGTTGA
>OZ024712.1:17175476-17286456 GCA_964016945.1 Microplitis deprimator
CATGCCAACATGGTTATTATGGCTGTCTGAAATTTCAACGATTTTTCGAAAAAATCAATTTTTAATCACTTTCAAGTCCATATAACTTTAAAACTACAACTCATAGATAATTTTTGCAAAAAGTATTTTAAAGCGTGACTAATAAGCTTTAATTTATGACCTCAAACTTTATATTTTGACCATTTCTTCCAATAATTTCATAGCCTTGAAAATTTTAATGGAATCAAAAAATGTTGAAAATATGGTTTTCAGTCCACAGAACTTATACTTGTTCCATTATAATCCAGTTTTGTCAGTTGTATTTTATTGTGCACAAATTAACCTGTAAATTTCACTGCTATTTTATATTTTAGAAGTATTTCTTTTATTACTTATAATGTATCAAATGTACCTCTACTCCCAATGATTATCACTTGTCTTGTCATTACGATAGCACCCATAGTTCTTATCGGATCTTAATGAAATTTTCTACACTTATTCTAGAGGCGATTATTCTGATCAAGTTCAAAGATGGACTGAATCGTTCAAATAGTTTTGAAATTATAGCTGTTTGAAATTTTCATGATTTTTGGTGAAAATCAGTTTTTAATCAACGCTAAAGCTCATATAACTTCAAAACTAATATTTATACACAAATTCCGTAAAAAGTATCTAAAAGCTTGACTAATAATCTCGTATTAATGACCTTAAGCTTTATGTTTTGACTATTTCTTCCAATAATTTGATACCCTTGAACTTTTTAATGAAATCAAAAATGTTGAAAATATGGTTTTCATTCCACATAACTTATGAATTTCCCATTATAATACAATTTTGTCACGTGTATTTTATTGTAAACAAAATAACCTGTTAATTTCACAGCTATTTTATATTTTGAAAGTATTATTGTTATTTTAACTGGGCTTGTCATGGTAACAGCGATTACAATTATGATCTCATACTAATTAGATTTTCAATACTTTATTTATGTGAAGGTTAGTTTGGTACATTACCTATATAATGTTATGTCAAATCAACTATCTGAAGTTCTCTATCAATAATAATCGTTGTCTTTTTTTACCCTCACTCCTAGTAAACGAGTCTAATTTCATATCATGACTATACACTAACAAGATATGTATGTATAAAACTATTTTTTTATATCAATTAATTGAAAAATCTACCTTCCATTTCGGCTGCCGAATGGCCTTTTAATGGATATGCATAAGTTATGTGGAATGAAAACCATATTTTCAACATTTTTCGATTTCATTAAAAAATTCAAGGCAATCAAATTATTGAAAGAAATAGTCAAAACATGAAGTTTAAGGTCATAAATTAAAAATTATTAGCCAAGCTTGCAGATACTTTTTACGGAAATTGTCTATGAATATTAGTTTTGAAGTTATATGAACTTTAGCAGTGATTAAAAACTGATTTTTACGAAAAATAATGAAAATTTCAAACAGCCATAATTTCAAAATTATTTGAACGATTCAGCTCATCTTTGAACCTGATCAAGGTAATCGCCGATAGAATAGGTACAAAAAATTCCATTAAGATCTGATAAGAACTGTGCGTGCTATCGTAATGACAAGACCAGTGATAATCATTGGGAGTAGAGGTACATTTGATACATCATAAATAATAAAAGAAATACTTTTAAAATATAAAATAGCAGTGAAATTTAAAGGTTATTTTGTTCACAATAAAATACAACTGATGAAACTGGATTATAATGGGAAATGTATACGTTATGTGGAATGAAAACCATATTTTTAACATTTTTTGATTTCATTAAAATTTTCAAGGCTATCAAATTATTGGAAGAAATGACCTAAATATAAAGTTTAAGGTCATAAATTGAAGCTTATTAGTCAAGTTTTAAAATACTTTTTACAGAAATTATCTATGAGTTTTAGTTTTAAAGTTATATGGACTTTAAAAGTGATTAAAAACTGATTTTTTAGAAAAATCGTTAAAATTTCAAACAGCCATAACTTCTAAACTAATCAACCGATTCAGCCCATCTTCGAACTTAACCGTGGTAATTACACATAAAATTAGTGTGGAAAGTTTCATTAAGATTGGAAAAGAATTCTAGACGCAATCGTGTCCTCAAAAGTTGGTTCTATTACATAAATATAGATATATATATATATATATATATACATACATATATAAATTTTTCAACGAGTGGTATTTTTGAACTCTACTCTGAGTGATTCAGTGCTAAAGATCTTTTTTGTAGGAAATTAAATTTCCTGTGAAATTGTCATTTACATTTTTTCTGTAGGTCTTGTTGTTGAGAGATAAAACAAGAATTCTATCAAAAAATTCGGTTTAGCGGTCCGTACTACCCCACCCATATGAGTTACAACTTCGCAACCATGGGCACTTTTGTAGAACATTTAATTCTGAAAAAATCCCGACTTTGGGTGAGATGATATCATAAAATGCCGCGGAGTTATAGAAGTTTAAAAAATAAAAACCCAAGTTTACGTGTATTTTAAATGAGAAATCTTCACACGCTGTGGACGAGTACTTAATATTAATATTAAGGGCTCAAACTCTCAGGGAATTTTTTTGGGGGTATTTCCAACAAAATTTCGGGATGGGAGCGAAAAAAAAAAAATAGTCGCAAAAAAAAAAGCACCCTAATGTATACATATAATGTTTTTAGTTTTTTAACTTGTCAATATGGATTTTAATAGCTTGAAGATCCTGGCGTTTGGTTTCTACTATGCTCTCTTAACATGAATAAGTGAAATAGGTGAATATTCACTAATTCTGAGTGCCAATCGAACCACTTATTAAAATAAGTGGTTCGGTTTGCACTTGAAATTAGTGAATATTCACTTATTTTACTTATTCATGTTTACAGAGTGACTTTTTTTTCTAACAGTCTTAATAATTTTAACTGCTTCATTTTTTCGCTATTGGAAACAATGTCTAATAATTTTTTTCAAGATAGTTTTATAAATGCATTCGCGCCGCGTCACTTTTCGAACAGTTTTGACAGAAAACTAAATTTGTCGGATTTTTTAAGTCAAAAGAAAGAAAGTGAAAATTTTTCCAGCTCTGTGATGAAATTCCCTGACATTTCCCTGACTTTTCCAGTATATTTATAATTCCCTGACATTTCCAGGTTTTCCAGAAATTTGGCCACCATGTGAATGAGTCAAAAATTTTAGAGCGATCATAAAGCTTTCGCGCTTGAGGTGTGCAATATAATAAAATCAAAAATAAATAAATACATAAGAAAAAAAATTTTTTTTAATGAATTATTAATGAGATAATTAAAGGCGATATTTATTTAATTCAGATTACTGTTTTTTGGATCAATCCAATACAGCAATTTGAAATAATTCGATTTTTTATTGAATCAATTGCAAAGAGAGTTTCTACGGACTTAAAAAAATATTATTTTCAACACTAAAATTCATTTGTTTTAATAAAATTATGACTTAACTGAAAATTGATACCTTTAATCACCTTACAATTTACTCTGAGTAAATTTTTTAACTAATTCATATAACAAAAAACATTATTGTATCAACAGTATGAATGACGAACTAATTTCTATTTTTTTTAACTGAAACAGTTATTGAGTTATATCAAATACCATAGAGTTAGTTCGAACGACTCGGTGTACCTTCCCTCAAGAAACTTTCAGTTGGAGCAAAATATACTGTTAAACGTAGAGGGCGGTAGACTCAATCGCTTGACGCGCTTGGCTGTATCCAAACGCACAGAGAACTTGAGCGAAACGAATCTAGTTTGATGTCAGGAATCTTTTTTTACAGTGCATAAATGTCAATTACTTTCAACAGTTCCATAGAATTTTTCAACTTTTTACATATTCCATCTTACAGGGAATTACTTTTTAATTATTCTCAGGAATAGTCAGAGTTATGAAAGTAAAATGAGCGGATTTTTGACAATTCATCATATTTTTTTTATTCATTACAAAACGTCAATTAAAAATGATACTTGTAAAAGATTTCAAATGTTGAAAGTGCAATTTTTCAAAAAGAATTCTTACTTCTCATTACATTAATAAAAAATAAATCCATACTATTGTCAGATTTCTTAAAACTTCAGCATTATTCCGAATTGTATATTTTTGTAAAAAATGACATATTTTAATGCGAATAATTTTATAATAATTTTCATGTAAAAGTACGAAAATTGTAAAATTTACTATAAGTTCCGATTTGTATTGAGTAACTAGTGAAGAAGTGAATTCATCAAGAAACCATAAATGACCATTCATGAGAATATTTAATTTCCTACAAAACAATGAATTTTTCGCTGTTTAACGATTACTTCTGACGAAAAAAAAAAAAAAAAAAAAAAAAAAAAAAAAAACACAAAAAGTGGTGTAATTCCGTGTCATTTTCCGTGAAAAAGAAAAAATTGTTCCAAAATGTCCCAAAATTGCTCTAAAATTGTCCAAAAAATGTTCCAAAATTATCGAAACTACGTTGTTAAATTGTTCAAAAAATGTTTCAAGATAGTTTTTAAAAAATCTTCCACATAAGATTTTAAGGATAAAATTTCAACTAAATTTTAAAAAATAAAACACGTAGATTATAAAATTGTCTAAGTAGTATACCGAAAATGTTAAAAAAAATATTTAAAATTTACAAAAAAATGCTTCAATGCACTATTTTAAAATTTTCGATTATTTACGTGATGTCCCAAAAATGTCCTTCATGGTGTCACGGTTGGAGGCCCACGCTTAGGACATTTTCTGGACATTTTTAGAACAATCTTTTTCTACACGGATTCAATAGCAGTTGTGTTGCCTTGATTGCAAAGTTTAACATGAATTGTAAAAGCTTATTTTGCTGTGATATTTTTTTTTTAAACTAAAAATTATAAATTGAAGGCCACTCGGCAGAAAAAATCAAGCAATTATATAAATAAGACATTGTTTTTAAATTAAACAATTACATCATTTATTTTAAATTTTTACGGCTGCTTCATTCCAAAACACACTAAGTGATAATTTTCTCAACCTCTTTTTTTTACGCTACAGCTGCTTATTTTATTACTTTCAATAAACAATCAGAAAATCGCCTTCCTTTAAATATTTTGACTTACATATATTTTTCTAATAATTTAGGTTTTCCATAAATCTAGAGAACTTTTTTTTTAAGACGAATTTGAAAAAATTTAAGAAACTTTAGTTACTGTGTTTTAAAATAAGGAAGCCGACTTATTTCTTTGATAATTTCTTAATTAATAATAATAATATTTACCGTCGGTATCCAAAATAATCATGTTGTGGATTAACTTCCCATTGTTAGTTTTGTATAGCAGCCTGTCATTGGCTTCTTTCTTTATCTGTTCTTTGATATTAATCGCTTCCTCCTACTCGTTCAACTCATAAATTATATCTCTCGGAACTAGTACATGTTCTTCTGTATACCGATTTTTCATCAGACAAAACTTATGAATTTTATACATCCTATAAAAAAAATTCATAAAAATATATATACAGTATTTAATATTGATTAACAAAGAATGTTTTTTTTCAGATTTTATAAACAGAAAAAAAAATGAATTTTTTTCAAATAAATATTTTTCATCAAAATTTCGATTTTGATTTAAATTATTTATATCTTTTAATTAAAAAATTGTAACTCCGACGGAGATCAAAAAATGTCCATTTAATATTTTCATCTTTCCACCGAGTATTGTCTTGTCTAAAACCAAAGTAAGGTATATAAAAGCCTCAGTATCTGTTCACTCTTTTTAATTTTACTCTTCACTATTTTTATTTTACAAATCTTTCTTTGAAAATTTAGTCATGTCCCTGGTGGAAATTTTTCGTACTTTTCTCTGAAAAACTCTAAAGAAATCTTTAGAACTTTGAAAAAGTCATCAGAATTTTAGAACTGAGTTTTTCAGAGGAAATTCCGAAAAATTTCCACCAGAGATGGATTGAAAAATATTTTCAGTCGATTGAATAATTTTTTTTATAATAGTAATGGAATTTTCGTTTCAGTCTATAACAAAAACATCGGAAATTTTATTTTTATTACTTCACAGAGAGAGCTTATAACTACAGTTTGCAGAGAATTGATAAATTCTTTGATTGGTCACTGAATAATTGGGTAAATATCTAGAGGTAGAGTTCTCCTTATTTCGGTTAATAACTAGGCAAAAAAATTAATATTTTCAAAAATTTTTTAGATTCTGCTTGTTTTTATGGCTTATTTATAATAAGAAAAAGGCGCGAAAGGAAAAACGATTTCAATAGCTTTTTAGATTTTAAGAATTGAAAAAAAAATTAGCTTTTATACTTTTGGACGACATTTCTATGGTAACGTCTTTTTACTAAGCTTGGCCACTTTTTTTTTTTTTTTGAAGGTTGAAGTTGAGTCGAAACGACTTCAATAACCTGAATAACTTTTGAAGGAATGAATTTAGAAAAAAATGTAGAGAATTTTTTTTTAAAGCATTCAATTTCCTTACAAAATACGTAACTTGACTAAAAAAAATTTTAATATTTCTAGTAGTTACAAAAATCTAAAATAGAAGCAAATAATTTAAAAAAAAAATCAATGTTTAAAGCATATTCTCAATTCAATTTCCTTTGAGAATATGCTTTTCTTAAATTTTTCAGATAGATGATTTACGAGTTTTGGGTAAAAAATTAAATTTCTGACAAAAAACTAATAGTCATAACGATACACTTCGTAATATCAATATTTAGAGCTCAAACTTGCACAATATTTTTTTTTTTTGGTCATCAGGAATAATATCTTCACAGAATCGAAAAAAAAAAAAATAGTTAATTTTTTTTTGCCCAGTAGTATAAAGTCCTCCCAGAGAGTAAGTCGCCGTCGGAAAACTTCGGGGTTTTCCCCCACTCTTTCTCCACTAGTCTAATTTCACGGTGTGACTATTTTTGTGTATTCTTACGCCCGCGGGAAATTTAAAAATAGCACAAAAAATTCGTAAGCAATACGTCAGAGAGTAAATACATACCTTACCCACTATTGACAATTTACCACAGTAAAAGAATAAACGCTAAAGAAATAAAAATTTGAAACGTACGATATACAATAAATAAAAAACTATTAACAGGTAAAAGTTGACAAACTAATGGTATAGAATTTAATATGAGTATGAAACATGAGCAATTTTGTTATTTTTGTAGTGAGTTTTAAAAAACTAGCTGATTTTTTTCAATTCAAATCAACCATACTTTTATTTAAGTATATTATGACTTTATTAAAATTTATGTTTATTTTATAAAGTACAGAGAAAAAACTTGAAATAAGACAGAGAATTTACGTATATCATCATTTTTATTAATTAATAAATAAATAATTATATATATTTATATATAAATAGAAATAATTTATATTCATGCATACAATAAACTTTTCAAATTCTTTTTATGATATTCTATATTGCTGACTTAAACGTTAATCTACAAATTTGCCATAGTTCATTTGAATAATTAGAGTCGGATAACAACAATCTTGCTAATGCACTGCTGTTCGAACATATAAATAAACGGGCTCGGCTATTTGGAGAGTCGTGATCACAATAACGATTGTTGATATCAACACTATGCGAATTAAATAACATGAAGTGCTTTTTTCCATTGGTTCCTAAGGTCTTAAAACCAACAGTTTTGCCTTCACCTATGAATAAAAATCCACATGGTGCAACATCAAATTTAAGGCATTTTTCGATTGCTGAACTGATAACTCCAATTGCATTCAAATCATTAAAATAACCTTGAGCGATGTCAAGAACTTGAACCATCACAAGTAAATCATTAAAACTCATTGGTACTAACTCATCAACATTCAAAAACTTTGAAAAAGGTTTTTCTAGAGTATTATAACAGTTCAAATAGTATTCATCGCCTTTCAAAAGTAGATAATCCAATAACTCCGGTGTTATTAAATAATCCCATGACACCGAAAGTATCATCAAAGCATAGGCTGCTATACCCGTACACTGTGAATTTACATTGCTGTGGTGAAACACATTTTTTGTTGCCTGATGAAAAGTAGCAGACGCAGCAAGGATTATTTCAGGTGAATTTTCTGAGCAGTTGATAATTTCAGAATCTTTTTCACAAAAAGATTCGTCAACAGGAAGTTCTATTTTTCGTTTTCTAGATACTATGGGTGGCGAAACGACTGATGACATAATATCCGTCAAAATTTGTTGTCTGAATTTTATCATGTCTCGTTGAGCAAAGTCGAAGCATGCACCACGACTAATATGCTCAGCGTATATACATACAAATACCCCACAATCATAATTGTTATATTGTCGTGGAATATTCTGTAACAAAAATTTTTATTTTAGATTGATTTAGTGAAATAACGGCCAGGATATTATTATTATTATTATTAAAATTTTTTACCTTTGCATTATGCTTTGTCTAAATTTTGGTATCTAATAGACCTGATTTTTTTGAACGATATTCCTGACATAAATAATCGAATATTAACTGGAAATCAAAGATTAATTACAATAGACTACAGATAAAATTTCTCAACTTTTATTAAATTAATTAATTTCAAAATATTTGGAATTCCAAATATTATTAAAAATCAGAAAATAATAACTACTCACTTGTAGAGATCGATCATTTTTAGTATATCTACTATCATAATAAATAATAGCATGATCTCTACAATTAATAACGCATAATGTCCAATGTGCCCCTAAATGGATGGGTATCAGTAAAATATTTTTTGAAAATATATCAACCTGTAAATTTATAAGTTAAATCAATTATTACAATGTTACTTTCGGGATAAAAGCAGTGGATATTATTTTACTGATCCTAAAAAAGGTATCAAAAATTGAAATTGATATTCTATAGGTATTATTATCTGCTACATTTAAGCTATATGTACGTAAGCGATATGCATTTAGGAAAGAATTGCAGCAAAATAGTGTAAGATAACGGATTTCTTTTTCTTATAATCACTCTAAGCTCAAACGCAGTAGCCACAGTACGGATAGTAAAGCACTACGAATTATCAATATTATCACTTGATAAAATCCAAGTGAACATAAATTGAGTACTTTTTAATGTATTATTAAAGCAAGTCTGGCCTTATAGATCTTCCCTTTCCTTTCTCTTGGCGAAGTATCTACAGCAGATTTATTTAAGATATCTTATAGTTGTAAGGTAGTGAATGTGTACAAAATTCAAACTTTGATAGAGTTTAGCCCGAAAAACTTTTTTAACGAATTTAGTATCATCAATAAATTTTTGAATTTTATTATTTATTTACGTGATCAGAAATATACATACTTTTTTTGTCCATTTAGCTACCATTTCGTATGATGAACTGCTGAGGCGCGAAAAAAACTGGCTGTTAAAAGCATAAACAGATGGACCAGCACGTTCTGATATAATTTGCAGATAAACATTAATCACCTAGGGAATATAAGAGGAGAAATTTTTAATTATTCATAAAATCATAATGCTGAAAAAACAAAAAATTTATTTAAAAATAAATAGAGTACGTTGACCAATAAATGGAAGAAATATTCCAGCAGTCATCCCTCTCAAATACTACGGCCAATTATTACAAAAGTTTTCTATCAGAATTAACCATAAATTAGAATCAGAAATTTAGTACTCTCTAAATTAATTTATAAGATATTTTCAGTGAAAGTTCGAAAAATAATTTTTATCCACTTATTAGGGGTCTTCTATTTACTGATCAAGTTACCCTATCTTATCGCCATAATTACTATTGAAGATATGGAAAATGTACCTGATCGTTCAGCCAATTTTTATCGAACAAGCAATACAATTGTTCGACTGTTACTTCAAAAGCTCCAACTTTCAACCTTTTTTGAGGATGACCCAAATTTTCCTAGAAATCAATATAGTAAGTTTCATTTTATTATTGAAAACTCCATCATCTAAAAGTTGAGTAACTGAAACTTGTTGAAATGCAATTTCTCCGTTGTTGAGTCCTGTTCCTTCACTGGTATTTCTGGAGGAATTTCGAAAGTGCAGTTAGCTTCGTCAACAAGATCTTTAGTACGAATTAAGCAATCGTGATCAATCCATTGATACTTGCTTATTGATGCAGTTGCAGCCTCTACTTCTTCTTGGCTCATTTCATCAATTGGAGCAGTACAGATCTGAATTATTTAAAAAATTAATTTCTAAAGATAAAGTTGTTTGAATATAAGATAGTGCTAAGTATTGATTAAAATCGTTACCTCACAACAAAATGTATTTAATATCGGTTCGTTATCCCATGTCTTATTTAAAGATTCAGGATGCTCCAGTAGATTTACCAAAATAGTTGACTAAAACAAAAAATCATTCAGAATTTATGTGTACATAAATTTGAGAAAGAAAAAAATTTTTAATTTTCTTTGTTAGTGTCGAATTATTTGAGCAAAATAAGTACCATGTATAAATAAATTTAATGGCAGTATTTAAATAATAGTTTTAAAACATCAAGTTACGATTAAAAATAGAACAACTGTCTATTATCAAGTTTAATGCTAAGTTAAATAATTTAAAAATTCCTTCGATCATACAAAATATAATAATGTGATATTAAAAACGTACAGGACAATCAACTTATATGAAAGGTCTATTGTTGAGACTTAAGAGGATATGTATCACTAAAGAATTAAATAATCAGTATGTTTACAAAATTCTTACAGCGTCGATTTCAAAAGGCAATGGAGGTGTCGTTGGATTTGACGGTATAAAGTTATCAAATGTCCATTGGTTAACATGGCAAATGTATGACTGCTCATTATCGGTAACTTCCAGCCATTCTGTGGTGTCATCTCCTGAACTTTGAGAGCTTAAAATCTGAGGAGCCTAAAAGGAAAAAAATTATTTTAATATGAATATACATTTAAAAATATTAAATATATATGAGTGAAATTTTAAGTTGTATGGAGCATCGAGTATTTCGAAATATTTCAGTCAAAAATTGAAATCGTGCGTATAACATTAAAAAAAGGTCAGATCTATAAACTCTCTGTAAAGTTTTCCTGAATAAAATATTTTATTTAATGCTATTGAAATCAGTAGAATTCCGATTGAGTTTCAAATTAATATAATTTACATCAATCGGAGCTCTATTGTTTTCAATTAAATCAGATCATAAATTTTTATCAGACTAAATCTAGAAGTTTAAATTTTTTATTCCGATTGATAAGCAAAATGAAGTTTCCAAATGCCTCGAAACGAATTTTCAAACACACGTACGCACACACACACACACACACACACACACACACACACACACACACACACACAAAATATTTAAACCTGCTATTACATCGTAATTAATTGGTTTTAGTTGACTAATTACTTTTAGAATGAAAAACAATTACCATTAAAATAATTGTTAGAGTACTTACATCATCACCTGAATCCGAATTTTCGAACAAAGATCTAGATACCTTTTTGGAGTCTGCTGCAATTTTGTCATTAGAATCGTCATCATAGATCACCAAATTATAGTCGGAATTATTATTAATATCCTTAAATTCTTCGAAGTAGTCCGTCAGAATCCGTGCTTCAGTCTTTTTAACGCAGGCATTCCAAATGTCCGGTGTAATTTCATCCAAAACATCTTGCCATGTTTTGGCTATCGCGTTTTGACTGAAGTCGTTGTTGACACCAACACGATTGTCATATTTAGGCTTTGCAATGGCCCAAATAAGCTCAATTGCATTATAAAAATAATGATATGGCGGGGTTCCTAGAATACGATGCTGTGGCGCGATTTCCTGTAAGATGTCCTCTAACATGTATCGAGTTGGTTCCTTGTGACCATGACATAAGTTTAATAAAGTATATTTATTAGCTTTTGGTGGATAGGAGATGTTCCGCTCATCTAGCCAATCTTTAATTTTTTGTTTAAGCCAATTGTTAGCTGGCTGTCGATTGACCTAAAGGAAGAAAAATAATTAAAAATAGACTTCACACTAAGAGGATTAACGTTAAAATTTACAAAACTCATTATTACCTTGACAGAATAATATGGAGCATTATCCAAAATAATTAAAGATGGCTCTGATAAATTCGGAACGAACTTTTCACGGAACCAATTATTAAAAAGTTCCGCATTCATGTCTCCATGATAGTCATCACCAGGCTTAGGTTTCGCCGCAGTTTTAAAAAACAAGGAAGCATTTCTTATGAAACCTTTTTCGCATCCAGCATTACTGATAAGGTAGCGGGCTCCATTTGACGCTTTACGCAAAGAACAAGTAAACCGATCAGTGTTTTGCCATTCTTTAGTTTTACCTGTACCATGCGCAAATGTCCACGTTTCGTCTTGAAATACAGGAGTTAATTTTTCTGAGGAAGGTTTTAAATAATTTTCTACATAAGATTTTAAAAATGCACGTTTACGTATTAAAATATCCGGTTCTCCCATAGCATATCGACGACCATCTCTTTTAGAAAATTTAAAACCTATATCGTGCAATATCTTCCGTAAAATCTCTTTACTCCCTTCAAATTTTACTTCAACATCTCTAAAGAAACGATCACGAAAAAAAAAAAAAAGGAAAGAAAAAAACCACAATCAAACAAATGTAAATAATCATGCTGTAAAATATGTAAAACAATAAAAGTTGTGAATCGAATTCACAGATATTGTTGGGAATCATTCTAAAAAAAAAGAAAAAAACTGCCCAAAACCATGCAGTTAAAGAGCGATGTCAAATAAATTAAATTAAAATATCTGTAAAAAAAAAAGTATAGTTAAAAAATATATGAATGTATTTTGATAGAATTGAAAAAAATATGTAAATAAACAAAAAAAAAAACATTAAATAAAAAAGTGAATAAAATGACGTATCTATAAATATTAAAATCAAGGCAAAAAACTATCATAACATAAGTATATAAACATCTATACACATTGTCGAGTTAAATTCAAAATTTACTATTATTTAATTATTTTTTGAGAAGATTATTAAAATACTCTTCTTTCTTGACTTTTTATTATAAATTTTGATATTTATATTTATGCATATTTATATGCGTGCATATGATTTTGTTCACTTATTGTTTTTTTTTTTTTTTTTTGTTACATATTTTTGATCATTTATTAAATTTAAATATTTGTTATATTCATTTTTTAAATTTATTGGATTAGATAATTTTTTTTCATATTTTTTTAAGCATACGTTTGTGTATTTACAGATTTTTTTTTTATAGATTTTTATCAACATGTTTCTTCCCAAGTTACACATGCTTGAGCAAGATTCTGGCGCCAGTGACTTGAGCAAAACCCCTAGTCACTAGTTTATTTTTCTACGTATGGATCTTGCGTAAGATTATGCAGCAAGAAGTCGTCATCAAGACTTGTGCATGACTTGCTCAAGGCATTGTACACAAGAATATTGAAAATATCTTAGATACGGTGCAGTTGAAAAGTCTCTGGTACCGTATCTGCAGGATTACTCGCACCAGTAACTTACGGTAGATACTTACGCATGGCTTGCTCAAGATCTGCTCAAGGCTCAAAATCAATTTTGGGCCTTGAGCAGATCTTGAGCAAGCCATGCACAACTATTTTTAACTATAGTCCTTCCTTAATAATTAAGTTATAATCTGGCACGAATTTTTATGTAAGGCTTGCACTAGGCTTGCTATTTAAATCTAGCCATGAGTATCTGCAGCAAGACACATACATAGAAAAAGACACTAGCACCTATCGATTTTGAGCCCAGACTTGCTCAATCCTTCAACTAAAGTGTTATATGGGTTTGTACAAAAATATTAAATCATTGGAAATGTTGAGAATAGCGAAAGTTTTGAGATTTAATCGTAATTTGATTTTAAGTTCTTATATCATTCAAACACTCAACATTTTGATATTCAGAAAGATAAAAAAATTACCTTTGCAAAGCTTCGTAAATTTTTTCAATGTTAAGTGTACGACCTAAAATATATTAAACAAAAATTTTAATGGAAACAAATTACGAGTTGAATTTTTAATCATTCGGTTCACTCAATAATTAAAATAAATTGAAATACAATCAACTTACTTACGTTCATCACAAGCTTTATAAATAATTTCATTTATCCGGTCTTTTATCTGTTCATTGGCAGTTCGTATAAGAGCTTGGCGTTTTCTCACTTTGCCTGGAG
Organism: Microplitis deprimator; assembly: GCA_964016945.1. Classification (NCBI taxonomy): domain Eukaryota; kingdom Metazoa; phylum Arthropoda; class Insecta; order Hymenoptera; family Braconidae; genus Microplitis; species Microplitis deprimator. The sequence goes on from OZ024712.1 coordinate 17,189,605, forward strand.
TTTCTAAAACTGCCGCTTCAATGGCTAAATTGTGGTATTTTACAGCACTGTCCTTTCCTATACCACACATAGCAGTTGTTCTGTCGCTGTAATATAAAAAATTTTAGAGATCTTTCAATGACACTATGGGAAGAGAAGGTAACTTCATTATACTTTTCATAGATTTACAATTTTTGTAATTACATGGTGCCCACAGAATTTTGAGATTGAAATTCCCTGACTTTTCCAGGTATTCCAGTCAAGCAATTCAAAAATTCCCTGACTATGTGTAGTAATCTTAAATCATTGGAAATATTTATTTAATTTAAAATAAAATGGTATAAGTCAGTTTAATCAATAATTAATCATTGTCGTTAAATGAAACTTTTTTTTATTATTTGTTAATGTTCATTGTATTTTTTTTTTTTTTTATTTATTAAATGAATAATTTTTTATTTTTGATTTGAAATCCATGTTTTTATATAACTTACTCTATAATAAAATATAAATAAATTTTTCATTTTCACTATAGAATAAATTTCATAAATAAGAATATTTCATAGAATATTAATAAAGTATTAATGAAGTACGCGAATAATAAACATAGTGAAACTTAGTAGTTCATTATTTATGTATACAGTTAATGTTTTTAGTTTTTTAACTCGTCAATATGGATTTCAATAGCTTGAAGATCCTGGCAAATGGTTTCTACTAAGACTTTTTTTTTCTAACGGCCTTTTTAATTGTAACTGCTTTATTTTTTCGCTATTGGAATCAATGTCTAATAATTTTTTTTCAAGATGGTTTTACAACCGCATTCGCGCCACGTCACTTTTTCAACAGTTTTGACAGAAAACTAAGTTTGGCGGATTTTTTCAGTCAAAAGAAAGAAAGTGAAAATTTTCCCAGCTTTGTGACGAAATTCCCTGACATTTCCCTGACTTTTCCAGTATATTGATAATTCCCTGACAATTCCAGGTTTTCCAGAAATGTGGCCACCATGAATTACTATATTATGAAAATGAGTAGCCTACCGTGCACGGTTTAAAGGGATTAGAAGTTCAGCCCTACTTCGTTCCTTCTCGTTAAATGAATAAACATTATGAATTATCGTCTGCATTTGACGATTGAACGAACGACCACGATAGTCAGTAACGTGACAATCCCAATCTTTCAACTTCCGACGTTTCTTGGGAGTCTCATCTGATCTTATTTTTCTCATTGTAAAACTAAAAAAAAAGTAAATGTTAAAAAAACTTCATGTTACATGCGTAATAAGTCAAGTAAAAAAAAAAAATATCGTGAGCTTTAACTAAAGGAAAGTAATATTCAGAATATGTATATTGAATTACTTTTTAATTAATTTAACTACATTAAATTCGTAACTCGAAATTGACAGTTTATAAGTTCAACAACATAATTATTTTAATAACATAGTAAAGTTTACCCAACTTATAGACTCGAAAAAAAATTTGTTTAAATTTATATTCATTTCTGAATTTTGTTTTCTGTTATTTATTGTAAAAGTATAAAATTTCATTGATCTTATTAAAATACTTACCAATTGTTTGTTAATAGTGTGGTAAATTAAATATAACTCAAATACTTTTTCTTTTATAGCATTAAAATTGTTGATCAACTTCTTAAAAATAATCACAAAGATGGACACGCTACTTTACTATAATTAGTTTTAAAAAGATTACTTTTATTGAAAACTATATGTTTAAATAACCACAACCCAATGTTTATTTTCAATGATTTATTTTATTACTACAATTGTACTATGAGAAATATTTTTTTTTTATTCAGTCTAAGATAATCACATACAATAATTATATAACAATTCAAAAATGATATAGAACAGTTATAAAAATTATCTCAACAAAAAAATGAAGTCACCAAAAAATACAACAATTCTTTTAACATAATCTACGACGTTTTGAAAGTTTCCTTAGTTCCAGGAGTTCCGGTACGTAAAATAAATGAAGTCTGACATCTACCCAGTTTATCTTCCATTTTTCTTATTATTAGTCGGTAAATTACCAACTGCCGTCTTGAACTGGAACTATTTTTTTAAGCTGACTGAAAATATGTGTGTTCTGCGGTACGCCGTGACAATAGTCATCAACAAAAAAATAATTATTAGTAGTGGGGGATAAAAACCGAAGTTTTCCGACGGCGACTTACTCTCTGGGAGGACTTTACATGCGAGATCTAGTTGGTGGTTAAGAATTAAAAAAGCACAATTTACAAAAATATGTGACACTTTATTTATCACAGCACTTAACGTAAGGTGAAGTACAGATTTTAGGCGAATTCATTTGAATTTATTCATTGCGATGACAATAATTAATTTGTTAAATCATCTCAAAGTTACATTAAATCCAGAATGCGTAAAAATTGTAAGTGCGCATACGAAAAAATGGTGGTCGTGATGCGAACTAAAATTATTTTCTTGCAATTCATTTTACATCATCACAGCTGACCATCGGCATTATACATTACAAAATATAGCAGATACGAAATTAATAATCATCAAAAAATTTTTATGTTTCCTTAACCAATAGGTATCACGATTGATTGCCAGTGTAGACAAAGCATTTAGCCTAGGGCATTTTCAATCTAATCTACAAAATTATTTTTTTTGGTCACACTTGGTTTTATTGAACAAACAGAATATTCAGTTATCCACAACGCTTTCAATAAAATCACAAGTGCTATAATTGTATAAAATGTACGCGATAGAAAATAAATTATCACTTATTACCATCATTGCACTGGTCGCAATAAATATTAATGCTAAAGAAGTGCCATTATTAACATTGTCTCCTGGTGACATCGTTAATATAAATGGTTTCGAAAAATTGTCAGCTGAAACCACTGGGAATATATTTGATGGTTATAACGCAGAAGAATTAATTAAACCTGGCCTTTCAATTAAAACCCGCTATGCAACTGTCAAAAAAGAGAAATGCCTATCTCTCGAATCTTTAGTTTCTTACTACTATCCGGAAATCGTTATTGATGATATAGAACAAGGTCCAGCAAAAATATTTAAAGGCACTGATAGGCTAAATTATAATTACTTTGGCATTCGCAAAAACTATATTGATAATAAATATTTGTATGGTATTGTTGAAATATGTAAAGTCGAGAAAACTCAAAATATAAACATACAAGTGATTAACGAACGTGATTTTCCACCTGTCAATCGTCGCATGAACTATAAACTATTACTTGATGAAACAGCAGTTTTGCGAGTGAAAGGAAAAAATGAAACACATTTCGTATCGTCCATAACTACTGGAGACTGTCTACTTCAAGTAAGGCATCGCTTAAATTTAAGTTAAAATTATATTTAGTAGTACCCGATGGAAAATAATTTTTGCTGATTATATATGAGTATATATGATAATATATGAGATCATATATAATCATACATGGAATTATATATGATTATACATGGTTATACATAAAATTATATATAATTATATATGATTATACATGGTTATACATAAAATTATATATAATTATATATGAGTCTATATATAATTAGATCTGATCAGCCTTCATTGATGTGAAACCAATAAATATTTAATTATGTATATAGCTCCAATATATACATATATCTACGTATGTATATATGTGTATATATATTACATAATGTGACAACTTTAATATTAATGTTAATGAATTTTTAATTGTCAATTATTAATCAAACTTAAATCCCCATTACTTAAAAAATGTCCAGAGGTTTCGGCAGCAATTCGAAAGGACAAATCGATATCGATTTATATATGGATATTTATGTTTATAGATAAAATGATTTAATTATATCTATCTAAAGAATTCTATTGTAATTCATGTACAAAACCAAATTCATCATGAGGTGCATTATTTACGAAGGATGTATCAATGTGATTATTTAAGTTATGTAATGACATGAATTTTTCATAGTTATAAGTGTATAACAGGCTAGACGATCACACTACAATCCTGCGATAACCAAAGTTAAGCAGCATTGACGTGGTTCATTAATCGGGCGGGTGACCCCTTAATAAAATAATAGTTAACTGATAGTAATTTTTTTTTTTTCAATTTGAATTTAACTAACATTTATATTAATAAAGGCAGTAAATTTTAATCAAATTATTTAATCAATAATTTACAGATATTTTAAATGAGATTTTAAAAAAGACGATATTCGATCATGCATGATTATATATAATCACATATGATTATATATGATCAGATCTGCCAAATTTTCAGATCTGAATATATGGGGAGTCATATATAATTATATGTAATTATACAAATTTTTTTTTCATCGGGTAGTTGAGCTTAGGGGATCCATCTAATGGCGCGACCGATTTGGGCAGTTAAACCACCAGCTGCCTCGTCTCAAAATAATTAGAAATACTTACACAAACAAACAAAACATTCATGCAATTTCGATTTCAGGTTTATGTTAACGAAGCAGAAAAGTGTGATTTAACAGGTGAAAGCCACAAGAAAAAAAATTCCGACGATTTTTTTCCATCTTATTTGCATCGGAGCCGCGTTATAATTGCCAGTAATAAGCGCGATCTTGAAAATACGATCAATGACGAATTGGATAATTCTGGAAAATCACTTGTCAGTTTAAGTAATGATCTAAAGACGTTCACCCGTATTTTTGATCTCCTTGATCAATACGTTGTAATTCGTCTCAAGTTACTTCCACTACCTGAATTAACAGAATTATCAAACACAAATGTAAAGAATTCAATAGCTTATCCAACTTTGTTAAGAAATTTGAAGCCAGGTGACATCATCAATGTTGATGATTTAAAAAATATCGATTCATCTATCACGATCGATAATATGCTAGTCGATGTATACGATGAAACAATTAACAGATCGACGACGTTCAAATATACTGATTGTCTTGAGTATGACGTTAATGACACAGTTAAACTGGATTTCGTCACTTATAGATCATACCATGACTATCCCGCAGAATCTTATTATAAATTTGGGATTTTTAACGAAATGATTAAACGCAAACATTACGGATTGGATCGAAAATATTTAAATAATAATTACAAGTGTGTAACGACGACTATTTGCTCTGAATTTGAAAGACGAAAACTCATTGTTCCAACTATTCGTGTTATTAATTTGAACAGAGAAACCATTAATTACTCTAAAATTTTTAACAGTGAAAATATAGTCTTACGCTACAAGATAAATAACGAGACGCACTATGTTGCTCGTACAGAAAGAGGCAACTGCTTATTCCAGGTATAAATATTCATTATTTCAAAAATTGTTTTGTTAACTAAAAATAACTTTTTTTTATTCAAGGCATTGGTATTTCCAAATAGCGATAAGAATTCTAACCACGACAATACAAATTTTTCTCCTTTACAAATAGGTAAAATAATATCAGCAAGCGACGACCCCGTTTTTGAAAACTGGGCAGAAAATTTTATCAATAAAATGGCAATCCATTCTAAAACTCTTATAGGTGTAATGAATAATCCTGAAGCTAAAGTATCATTTTTCTCACAATTCGTTTTTAGTAACCACAATATTACTATTATTAATATTTACTTAGACAATTTGTATTAAATTTCTTGAATCCAATAATATAAATTTATTAATTAATCACAATAATTTATTAATTTATCACAATTACATCTTGCCGCTGTTCCTTAAAAGCATTAGTAGACGAATAAAGAAAACAGGAATAAGGTAAAAGACTCAGTTATTGAACCTGGCATAGTTTCTGACCTCTTGAACTTTGTTCTTACTTACTCAGAAAACTATAACTTTAAGATGACAATCAATTATTTCTTAATTTACAGTCATTTATTCTGAGCCTAAATAATGGCAATTTGAAAAACATAGAAAATATTGTCTGAATAAAAAAAAATATATTTCAGCTATAAGTGGCTGCAGCCTTCCTCATGAGAAAGCCATTTTTTTAAACAGAGTCTAAACAGTTTACGTTAGGAGATACGACGGTTAAATCTGTGTAATAATTATCATGTAAATGTAACTAAAAATATATGGTTAAATCAATATTTACTTAAAATTTATTTAAATATATTAATAAAACATATTTAAATGAGTTTCATTGTTAAAATGTGAGGGTCAATAATTAGGCTCAATGTTAGAGGTATGATGAGTTGTTGGACCTAAAATTGTAACTTACTGCGAGCGAGGTTATCTGTTTAATTACATGTCTATAAAATGTAAAAATAGCAATATTTATAATTTTCCTAAACTATTTTCTACTATTTTTCATAATACAGTGATAAATTAACATTTAATATTCATTTTTGTAAATAAAAGATCATAATTAGATCTTGAAGGTTCATCCTTGGAGTGATAAAATTATTGTGAAAATAATGTCAATATCGATAATATTCGAATTTTTATGACTCTTTTAGTTGAATCATATTTTTATTATGACAAAATTAATTTTTTTATTGTTTTTTTATTCTAGAATTTAAAAAAAAAAGATCATGAGCTACGATGAAAAATAATGAGAACAGGCGCTAGTCAAAGTGACATTAATTATTTATATTTTAAATATTGAAAAACTTTGTTTGTTAGAATAAATGTTTAATTTATTAATCTGAATAATAATTGTAGTTTATTCAGACTTAGTAAGTACTTCATAACCTAATCATGGTTTATGTAATTTGAGGGCCCGAAACTCGGCCACTATGAGGGTCCGAAACTGGGATCTGAAGAATTTTGAGGGTCAGAAGCTGGGTATCTGAATGTAAATTTTTTAAACGTGAATTTAAACTATTAATTCAATTCAAATAATTATTTTACGCGCATGAATTTATTTAAGAAATCCTAAACTAGTCGATATAATTATTATTTTTCTCATTAAGTTAAATCTTACATTAATTATTATAGTATACCTCCAACCGGCACTCTTAACAGGTCAGAAACTGGATCCCTTATCTTAATTACATTATTAAAAGTGAAAAACAGCCCTTCGATCTCAAAAGTATAATAATTAGAATGCATGTTCAAATTGATACATCTTATACAGTAAAAAATTTTTTGCAATTTAAGCAGTGTATTTTACATTTTTAAAATGTAAATCAAACACAAACAGAATACGATCCAACTAAAATATTTAGCAGCACAGCCTAAAATATAATTACTTTGGGATTAGCCAAAATTATATCGATGATAAATATTTGTATGGCATCGTTAGAACATGTAAAGTCAAGAAAACTGAGAATTTAAACATTCGAGTGATGGACGAAGTGATTTCCCAGTAGTTAATAATAGCATGAATTATAAACTATTACTTGATGAAACAGCAGTTTTACGACTAAAAGAGAATAATGGGGCACATGTGGTATCGTCCATCACTACCGGAGATTGTCTACTCCAAGTAAGAAATTGCTAAAATTCAATTTTATAATAAAATCGTACGTGGGATGCAATAAAATGATATGATTTTTGGCAAAGGTAAAGTTAACTGCAAGCCAAAGGCGGGGACTAACATCAGTCACACAACGTCCTCGGGTTCCTCTAGTGTCTCATTCATTGACAGCTCTTTGCTTGAACAGAAGCTGATGCCATTTATGTTATTCACTTTCCCTGAAAACAGACACAAAACGTCAATCCACGATACTACTACTTCAACAACACCAAGCGGACGCATGATGTCGTCATGGGCTGATCTGAAAATTCTGTTCATTGTTTGTAGATTCCCGAAACCCTTGTGTGTTTGGTTCTCCTTGGTGGAAATTGTCGTTATCGGTGATCCTATGTCGATCTCGAACTCAATTGCGTTTCCCTGCATTTTTACTGACACTGTATATAGATTAATTTTATTTGTGATGGGTGGTCTTATATGCTCTTCGATCGCAGTGAATAGGTTCTTGATATCTAGATGTACGTAGTCTTCATCATTGCCGTTGACTACTTGATCCACGTTGAATAGCTCTTTCATCTCTTGGTATACATCTATTTCTTCAATGCAATTATTCTGTTTATGAGGTCTGTTGTCATGATTACCTTTGCGATCATATTTTTTACTTTTCTTTCCTCTACACATGCAATGCCACATTTATTGCATCTGTAACTTTTGAATTTACACTGGCTTTTTACGTGTCCAGCTTTGCCGCAATAATAACAACCTGATTTACTGTTCCTCGGTTTTGTTTTACGATTAAAATCCCTCTCTAGATTGACATTCTGACCGTTTTCTTTAATGATGACCATTCTTAATACGTCGTTCACTGCCACTTCATACGAAGTAGCTATATCAACCACTCTTTTCTAGTTCAGATTTTCTTCACTTAATAATCTTTTCTCTATCGCGACGCTTTTCAAGCCCCACACAAATTGATCCCTTAAACAATTATCCAAACTACTGCCGAAATCACAGGATACCGACGTTGACTTAAGATTAGCTACATATTCCTTAATCCCTTTCGATTCTTCTTGGCGTCTCTCTTTGAACTTGTAATGTTCGGTGATCGTACTCACTAGTGGTCGCACGTGATTTGTCATAATCTCACTTAGCTCAGCATACGTTCTTGTTTTTATGTCTGCCGGTGTATATAAGTTTTTCATCAACACGTATGTTTCAGCTCCCACCATAGTTAAAAAAAGAGGTATCTTTTTTCCCTGTGGCACTCCATTTAGTGAGCAATACATGTCAAATCTCTCATTCCATTGACACCAATCGTCCTTCGTAGAGTATTCACTTGAATTTCTTATGCGTACACTAGGCACTGAAACACTAATTGTACCACTGTGCACTATCTGATAACGCAACGTGTCTAATGCTCCCTTCAAAATTCTTATAGATTTAATAAATGATCCTAAAGCTAAATCATCTTTTTTCTCACAATTCGTTTTCAATAACAATAATATCACTCTCATAAATATTTATTTGGATGATTTGTATTGAATTTTAAATAAAAGTTGATTAAATAACAGAGATCTATGATAATTATTAATTCGTTATATTTATAACCTGCATGATATGCATGATAAAATAGATTCATAAGCCCACAGTATTTTTACCTCCTAAGATGAAAAGAGTGATAGGCCAACAGAAATATGGTCTCGTAGTGGCTGTGGTTAGGCATCACATGCTAATCAGGTAAGTTCATTTAAATCACCTCCGATATAGAAAACTTCAAAACGTTTTCACAGTGAATGTAATTGTAACATAATTAAATAAATACATGCGAGATCTGGTTTATGGTTAAGAATTAAAAAGGCACAATTCACAAAAATATGTGACACTTTATTTATCACAGCATTTAAGGTAAGGTGGAGTATAGATTTCAGGTGAATTCAGTTGAATTTATTCATTGCGATGACAATAATTAATTTGTTAAATTATCTCAAAGTTAGATTGAATCCAGAATGCGTAAAAATTGTAAGTGCGCATACTGAAAAATGGTGGTCGTAATGCGACCTAAAATCATTTTCCTTCAGTTCATTTTTTGTCATCACAGCTGACCTCCGGCATTATACATTATAAAATATAGCAGATACGAAATGAATAATCATAAATAAATTTTTTGTTTCCTTAACCAATAGGTATCACCATTGATTGTCAGTGTAGACAAAGCATTCAGCCTAGGGCATTTTCTATCTAATCTACAAAATTATTTTTTTGGGTCACACTTGGTATCGTTGAACAAACAGAATATTTAGTTATCCACAACGCTTTCAATAAAATCACAAGTGCTATAATTGTATAAAATGTACGCGATAGAAAATAAATTATCACTTATTACCATCATTGCACTGGTCGCAATAAATATTAATGCTAAAGAAGTGCCATTATTAACATTGTCTCCTGGTGACATCGTTAATATAAATGGTTTCGAAAAATTGTCAGCTGAAACCACTGGGAATATATTTGATGGTTATAACGCAGAAGAATTAATTAAACCTGGCCTTTCAATTAAAACCCGCTATGCAACTGTCAAAAAAGAGAAATGTCTATCTCTCGAATCTTTAGTTTCTTACTACTATCCGGAAATCGTTATTGATGATATAGAACAAGGTCCAGCAAAAATATTTAAAGGCACTGATTGGCTAAAGTATAATTACTTTGGCATTCGCAAAAACTATATTGATGATAAATATTTGTATGGTATTGTTGAAATATGTAAAGTCGAGAAAACTCAAAATCTAAGCATACGAGTGATTAACGAACGTGATTTTCCACCTGTCAATCGTCGCATGAACTATAAACTATTACTTGATGAAACAGCAGTCTTGCGAGTAAAAGAAAATAATGGAACATATGTAGTATCGTCCATCACTATCGGAGACTGTCTACTCCAAGTAAGGAATTGTTCAAATTCAAGTAAAAATTATATTTAGTAGTACCCGATAAAAAATGATTTTATCTGATTATATATGAGTATATATGATTATATATTAGATCATATATAATCATACATGAAATTATATATGAGTCTATACATAATTAGATCTGATCAAACTTAGCTGGTCAAGGCAAGGTATTATCATATACAAGTGTAGATATGATCAGATCGAATTATATATGTCAATATATATTTAGATCTAACTATACTTGAGCCTATATATTATTAGTTATTGAGGTTATTAAAATCATTTTGATTAAACTTCAACCTTGGATAACTTTCGAAGGTGTGAATTTAGTAAAAAATGTTGAAAGACCTCTTCCGTAAATTTCCTTTAAGAATATATATCTTAACTAAGAAAAATTTTAATATTTCTAGTCGTTACAAAAATCCAAAATAGAAACAAAGAATTTAAAGAACAAATCAATGTTTAAGGCACGGTTACAAACAGACGGCTCATTTTATGTCAATTTACTAAGAGAGATTTTTCGTAGGGAATTTAATTTCGTTTATAATATTTATTGCTTACACTTTTTAGGTAGATCATTTACGTAGGATGTATCTATGATTATTTGAGTTATGTAATGACATGAATTTTTCATAATTATAAGTGTAAAGCAGGCTAGACGATTAGACTACAATCCTGCGATAGCCAAAGTTAAGCAGCATCGACGTGGTTCATTAATCGGGCGGGTGACCCCTTAGTAAAATAATAGTTAACTGATCGTATTAGGAGTACAAATAAGTTTCCGCCGTTTTATTGTAGATGGCGCGGCACGAAGTTTCAGTTAGCTTTCGCAGATGATAACCGGCTTAAAAAATAGTTTGGACATTCAAAAACAACATAACCTATTAATATCATTGATTTTATATTGGTAAAATATAATTTTTACAAGTTGAAAATGCCAAAATTTGAGCTCAGTAAGCGTCATTTGCGGGAAATATTAGTTTACTTCTTTAATTTAAAGAAATCTGCTGCTGAGGCGCATCAATTGCTCGTAGAAGCATATGGTGAGGGTGCTTTGAGTGAGAGAACGTGTCGAGAGTGGTTTCAAAAGTTTAAAAACGGTGATTTCGACGTAGAAGATAAAGATCGCAGTGAAAGGCCAAAAATTTACGAGGATGCAGAATTGGAGGAATTATTGGAGGAAGATTCATCTCAAACACAAAAAGAACTTGCTCTAACATTAGAAGTCACTCAGCAAGCAGTCTCATATCTGTTTAAAATCATTAGGAATGATTCATAAACAAGGAAATAAAAATAAAAATAAAATTCATAAAAAAGAAAAAATAAAAAAAAAAAAAGGGAACGCGGCTCCCGTGAAAAAGTACTTGGAAACACTTGATTGGGAAGTGTTACCCCACCCGCCGTATTCACCAGACATTGCACCGTCCGATTATCACCTGTTCCGGTCCATGGCACATGCTCTGACGGCGCAGCGGTTCACATCTTATGAGGATACCAAAAATTGGGTTGATTCGTGGATAGCCTCAAAAGACAAGGAGTTCTTCAGACGTGGGATTCGAATGCTGCCTGAAAGATGGGAAAAAGTGGTTGCAAGTGATGGGCAATATATTAAATAAATTTATATTACCGTTCTTCTATAATAAATATTTAATTTGTGTTAAAAAACGGCGGAAACTTATTTGTAACCCTAATAATTTTTTTTTTTTTCAATTTAAATTTAACCGACATTTATACTAATGCAGTAAATTTTGATTAAATTACGTAATTTATAATTTACAGATAATTTAAATGAGATTTAAGAAATGACTATATTAGATTTTTAAAATTTTTGAGTAAATAAATAAAATGTAAGTATTGGGGTGGTCGTTAAAAATTGAATTTTCTCAGGCGCCTCATGAAAAGCTTCTTTTCAGTGAAAAAATACCTGGGGAATTTGGTTTTTTCTTTTTAAGTAAAAAGAACACCTGCCGCAGGACGATCAAAAATTCATTTTTGGATACAATCGCGGTTTTTTTCAAATATCTCATGAAATATGCAGATTCAAGGAAAAAATCACAGGAACAATTTTGTAGCAAATTAAATTCTTGACAAAAAAGGTCACATTAATTTTATTTATAAAATGTGTATTTATGAAGATATTTTAAAAAACCTTTCTTTAGATCTGATGAATTGAGTGTTTAAGTATTACAAATCTTAAAAATAACATTTTTTTAAGTATATAGAAACTACAACAAAACTACAGCATTAATGATTGATGTGTTACGAGTTACGAAGTTGTCTATATTTATGAAAAAACGTTATCCTAAACATTCGTTATCCTAAAAATGCTCAATTGATAAGATCTAAAAAAGTTTTTTTAAAATATCTTCATAAATACACATTTTATCGAAAAAATGAACATGCCCTTCAATGTCAAGAATTTAATTTCCTACATAATTGTTCTCATGATTTTGTCCTTTAATCTGCATATTTCATGAGATATTTGAAAAAAACCGCGATTTTATCGAAAAATGAACTTTGATCGTCATGCGGCACGTGTTCTTTTAACTAAAAAAGAAAAAACCAAATTCCCCGGGTATTTTTTCACTGAAAAGAAGCTTTTCATGAGGCGCCTGAGAAAATTCAATTTTTAACGACCACCCTACTGATTATATATGGAGTCATATATAATTATTAGGGTGCGTCATTTCGGAGCAAAATTTTTTTTTTAAAGTGCATGTGGAAAAAATCATAGTTCAACACAAAAAAAAATTTTTCACACAAAAAAAAACATTAAATTTCAATTACAGACCTAGCTAAATGAAAAATTCGATTTCCCATTTAAATAACACGGGAAAATTTTTTTTTAAGCTTTTTGTATTATTAACTCGCTAACACATCAATAGAATCGAATAAACCAATACGTATTTTTGTAGGAAATTAAACGTTCAACAAAAAAGGTCTCTTATCATTTTTCGATAAATTCATCTTTTCAAAAATTATTAGAGATCGAAGTCAAGTTATAGTAAAGTTCGAGAGCTTTTTACTTTTCCGGCGGAACTATCAGACTTATCCCGAAATGTTGTAAGATCTTTTTTGCTGACAATTTTATTCTCTATAAACTATTGCCAATAAAGTTTTTTTAAATTCCAAATCGTTTTCTATTTATTTTTATTTTAATTTCAAGCTCTTAAAAAAGTGGTTTTGCTCGTTTTCAAGAGCTCGACATTGAAATGAAAATAACTAGCAAACAATGCGGAATTTGAAAAAACTTAACTGATAATAATTTGTAGAAAATAAAATCGTCAACAAAAGAGACCCTACAACATTTTTCTGATAACTCTGATAGTTTCGCCGGAAAAGTAAAAAGATCTCGAACTTGACTTCGATCTCTAATAATTTTCGAAAAAATGTTTATCGAAAAATGATAAGAGACCTTTTTTGTAGAACGTTTAATTTCCTACAAAAATATGTATTAGTTTATTCAATTCTATCAATGTGTTAATGAGTTATTAATACTTGAAGCTTAAAAAAAATCTGGGCATCGGTTGGCCCTGCGGGCCAGCCCCGGAACTTCCCGCCGTTTTCGAGTGCGCACGCACACACACACACACACACACACACACACACACACAAACACATACAGACATCGCTCTGAAAATGTCTGAATAGCATCCTCGAGCCTTCAAATGTCAACATATGATGAAAACCCAACTTTTAAAAATCAGAGTGAAACGAATAACTTCCTGAATTTTTAAAAATCATCGATTTTCTTAGCGGGAAGTTAAAAATTTTCTCGTGTTATTTAAATAAGAAATCGAATTTTTCAATGAGCTAGGTCTGTAATTGACAGAATTTTTTTTCTTGCGCGAAAAATTTTTTTTTGTGTTGAACTATGACTTTTTTGACATGCACTTAGAAAAAAAAAAAATTTACTCCAAAATGACGCACCCTAATAATTACATATAATGATACAAAATTTTTTTTCATCGGGTAATTGAGCTTGGGGGCTCCATCTAATGGCGCGACCAATTTGAGCAGTTAAACCACCAGCTGCCTCGTCTCAAAATGATTAGAAACACTTACACAAGCAAACTAAACATTCATGAAATTTCGATTTCAGGTTTATGTTAACGAAGCAGAAAAGTGTGATTTTACAGGTGAAAGCCACAAGGAAAAAAATTCTGATGATTTTTTTGCATCCTATTCGCATCGAAGCCGCGTTATAATTGCCAGTAATAAGCACGATCGTGAAAATACGATCAATGACGAATTGGATAATTCTGGAAAATCACTTGTCAGTTTAAGTAATGATCTAAAGACGTTTACCCGTATTTTCGATCTCCTTGATCAATACGTTGTGATTCGTCTCAAGTTACTTCCACTACCTGAATTAACAGAATTATCAAACACAAATGTAAAGAATTCAATAGCTTATCCAACTTTGTTGAGAAATTTAAAGCCAGGTGACATCATCAATGTTGATGATTTAAGAAATATCGATCTATCTATCACGGTCGATAATATGCTAGTCGACGTATACGATGAAACAATTAACAGATCGACGACGTTCGAATATACTGATTGTTTTGATTATGACGTTAATGACGCAGTAAAACTGGATTTTGTCACTTATAAATCATACCATGACTATCCCGCAGAATCTTATTATAAATTTGGAATTTTTGACGAAATAATTAAACGCAAACATTACGGAGTCGATCGTAAATATTTAAATAATAATTACAAGTGTATAACGACTACTATTTGCTCTGAATTCGAAAGACGAAAACTAATTATTCCATCTATTCGTGTTATTAATTTGGACAGAGAAACCATTAATTACTCTAAAATTTTTAACAGTGAAAATATAGTCTTACGCTACAAGATAAATAACGAGACGCACTATGTTGCTCGTACAGAAAGAGGCAACTGCTTATTCCAGGTATAAATATTTATTATTTCAAAAATTGTTTTGTTAATTAAAAATAACTCTTTTTTTATTCAAGGCATTGGTGTTTCCAAATAGCGATAAAAATTCTAACTACAACAATACAAATTCTTCTCCTGTACAAATAGGTAAAATAATATCAGCAAGCGACGACCCTGTTTTTGAAAACTGGGCAGAAGATTTTGTCTATAACATGCCAATCCATTCTAAAACTCTTATAGGTGTAATGAATAATCCTGAAGCTAAAGCATCGTTTTTCTCACAATTCGTTTTTAGCAACCACAATATTACTGTTATTAATATTTACTTAGACAATTTGTATTAAATATCTTGATCCAATAATATAAATTTATCAATTAATGGAGATCAACATTAATTATTAATTTATCACAATTATATCTTGCCGCTGTTCCTTAAAAGCATTAGTAGACGAATAAAGAAAACAGGAATAAGGTAAAAGACCCAGTTATTGACCCTGGTCCAGTTTCTGACCGTTTTAACTTTTTTCTAACATACTTAAAAAACTATAACTTTAATAAGAAAATCAATTTTTTCATAATTTACAGTCATTTAGTCTGAGCTTAATTAATGGCAATTTCAAAAACATAGAAAATGTTAACTGAATAAAAAAACATATTTTAGCCGTAAGTGGCTGATTAAAAGAACCGATTCAAAAAATCTAATCGTATTGAATCTTTTTAAATCAACAAATAATAATTTAATTTTCGCATCGCGGGAAAATTTAGAAAGAATGAGGAAGCCATTTTTTAAGCAGAGTCTAAACTGTTTACGTTAGGAGGTACGACCCCTGTTTAGTAAATCTCATAGAATCCAATAGATTCTCATAAATTTCCATAGAGATTTTATAAGAATGGATGAGTTCTATGAGAAGTACTATAGTTAAGTATAGGGCTTGTACATACAGCTATAAGAATCTCTCGGATTTTTTAAGCAGGGACGATTAAATCTGTGTAATAATTATTATGTATATAAAAAATGTAACTGAAAATATATGGATAAATCATTATTTAATTAACATTTATTTTAATACATTAATAAAACATTAAAATGAGTTTCGTTGTTGAAATGTGAGGGTCAATAACTAGGCACAATTTTAAAGGTATGGAATTGTTGATCCTCAAATTCTAACTTACTGCGAGCGAGGTTATCTGTCTTATTACACGTCTATAAAATGTAAAAATGACAATATTTATGATTTTCCTAAAGGATTTTCTACTATTTTTCATAATACAGTGATAAATTAACATTTAATATTCATTTTTGTAAATGAAAGATCATAATTAGATCTTGAAAGTTCATCCTTGGAGTGATAAAATTATTGTGAAAATGATGTCAATATCGATAATATTCAAATTTTTATGACTCTTTTAGTTGAATAATATTTTTATTATAACAAAATTAATTTTTTTATTTTTTTTTTTATTCAAGAGTTCAAAAAAAAGATAATGAGCTACGATGAAAAATAATGAGAACAGGCGCTAGTCAAAGTGACTTTAATTATTTATATTTTAAATATTGAAAAACTTTGTTTGTTAAAATAAATATTTAATTTATTAATCTGAATAATAATTGTAGTTTATTCAAACTTAGTAAGTACTTCATAACCTCATCATGGTTTATGTGACTTGAGGGCCTGAAACTAGGCCACTATGCGGGTCCGAAACTGGGATCTGAAGAACTCTGAGGGTCAGAAACTGGGTATCTGAATGTAAATTTTTAAAACGTGAATTTAAACTATTAATTCAATTCAAATAATTATTTTACGCGCATGAATTTATTTAAGAAATCCTAAACTAGTCGACATAATTATTATTTTTCTCATTAAGTTAAATCTTACATTAATTATTATAGTATAACCCCAACTGGCACTCTTAATAGGTCAAAAACTGGATCCCTTACCGTAATCACAGTACTTAAAGTAAAAAAACAGCTCTTCGATCTCAAAACTATAATAATTAAAATGCATGTTCGAATTGATGCATCTTATGCAGTAAAAAATTTTTTGCAATTGAAACAGTATATTTTACATTTATAAAATGTAAATCAAACACAATGAAATGTAAGTAATAAAAACTTTCAAAATTACCATCTAAGAGAAATGTAACGAACTTACGGTAAATTCACAGTAAATTTACAGTAAATTCACAGTGAATATACACGGAAAAAAAATGTAGTAAATTTCAATAAAAAATATGAAAATAATTTTACTATATCTCGTTCAGTAAATTTTACTATATTAGAATGGAAACAAATCAAATTAAATTTTTAATAACTTTTAACTTTTTATCATTAGTGCTACATTTTGATTATTATTGTTATTTATGTCATCTGTATTGGTGTTCGTATCGATTTTTATTTTTAAAAATCACTTGTTTTAACCGAGATTCGAACCCTGCTCTCCCGCGTGCGAGTCCTTTCCTATGTCTAACGGCCTGATGTTTCCTTTGAACACAAGTTTCTGAACTTGTAATACATATATTTATATGATATCCCTACCAACTTTTAATTTTATCTACACATAGTAAAATTTAATTTACAGATTATATAATCGTGTTAGCAAAAAATACATTACGTATAATAATTTTTAATATCTTCTTATGTAATAATTGCCAACCAGTAAATTTTACTAAATTTTTTGCAATAATTAAAATACAGAATGTATTTACTGAGATCTGTTATTAAATTTTACTACAAAATTGTAATTTTGACTATATTTTTTTCTCCATGTACAGTAAATTGGCAGTGAATTTTTGGTAAATTCATAGTAAATATACAGTAAATTAGCAGTGAATTCACAGTGAATATACAGTGGATATCCTGTAAATTTCTTACTATTTTACTCTAAAACTTTGGAACTGAAAATAATAATAATAATAATAATAATAATAATAATAATAATAATAATAATAATAATAATAATAATAATAATAATAATAATAATAATAATAATAATAATAATAATAATAATAATAATAATAATAATAATAATAATAATTACAAAGTATGAATTACTTTATCATAATTTAGAATTATTTTGATATCTTATAAATTTTTTTTTTTTTAGGAAAGCTCCATATATATACACAGTTATTCAGACGTCACATGGAAAATGATATGAACGAATGTTCGGGGCCTCCTAACCTAATATATGAAAATATATACAATGAAAACTCGATTTTCGAATATCGAGGTAAAAAAAAAGAAATTGTCACTATACCACTCTAAAGCTACGATTTGACGACTGTGGTGTCAAATCATCGTAAAACTATAGTCAAATCACCATTAATTTACCGTGGAATCATGGAGAAATCACCATTGATTTACTGTAAAATCATGGTGAAATCACCATTATTTTACTGTGAAATCATGATTAAATCACCATTAATTTACTCTAAACTCGCAGTGAAATCACTACTAAATCACAATGACAAAATGGCACAAAATGACTGAATTCACGATGAAATCACCGTAAATACACCGTAGAATTACGGTGAAAGTGAATTCACTGTGATTTTACTTATGACAATAAGTATCAATCTTATTTATGACGGGTGGTCTTATATGCTCTTCTTTTGCAGTGAATAGAATCTTGATTTCTCGATGTACGTAGTCTTTATCATTGCCGTTGAAGTGCGAATACAAAAAAATTGTGGTCGTGATGCGATCTAAAATCATTTTCTTTAAATTCATTTTTTATCATTACAGCCGACCTTCGGCATTATACATTATAAAATATAGCAGATACGAAATATATAATCATCAAAAAATTTTTAATGTTACCTTATTAACCAATAGGTATCACGATTGATTGCCAGTGTAGACAAAGCATTTAGCTTTGGGCATTTTCTATCTAATCTACAAAATTATTTTTTTTGGTCACACTTGGTTTTATTGAACAAACAGAATATTCAGTTATCCACAAAGCTTTCAATAAAATCACAAGTGCTATAATTGTATAAAATGTACGCGATAGAAAATAAATTATTACTTATTACCATCATTGCACTGGTCACAATAAGCATTAATGCTAAAAAACTGCCATTAATAAAATTGTCTCCTGGTGACATCATTAATATAAATAATTTCGAAGAATTGTCAATTGAAACCACTGGGAATATATTTGATGATTATAACGCAGAAGAATTAATTAAAACTGGCGTTTCAATTAATACCCACTATACAACTGTCAAAAAAGAGAAATGCCTATCTCTCGAATCTTTAGTATCTTACTCCTATCCGGAAATCATTATTGATGATATAGATCACGGTCCAGCAAAAACATTTAAAGGCACTGATAGGCTAAAGTATAATTACTTTGGCATTCACCAAAACTATATTAATGATAAAGAATTGTATGGTATTGTTGAAGTATGTAAAGTCGAGAAAACTCAAGCTTTGAACATCAGAGTGATTAACAAAAGTGATTTTCCACCTGTCAATTATCGCATGAACTATAAACTATTACTTGACGAAACAGCAATTTTGCGATTAAAAGGAAATAATAAAACACATGTCGTATCGTTCATTACTATCGGAGACTGTCTACTTCAAGTAAGGGATTGCCTAAATTTAAGTTAAAATTATATGTAGTAGTACCCGATGAAAAATGATTTTAACTGATTATATGTGAGTATATATGACTATATATGAGATCATATTCAATTATACATATATAATCATGCATGGAATTATATATGATTATACATGGTTATACATAGAATTATATATAGCTATATATGAGTCTATATATAATTAGATCTAATCGTACATGACTGACAAAACTTATACTTAGATATATATAATTCGATGTATTTTTTTATACTTTAATTTCAAAAAACAAAAAAAAAATTTTGTTACATGCAATTTCCATGGGAAAATGAATGTTTGTTGAGCTCTTAGTAGAATTGAGATTGCGAGCTGCTCTTTTGGGCGGATTTTTTTGTATACCCAACACTAACTTTTAAGACTATAAGAAAAAAAAATTTTTTTTTTGAAACACCCTAATGGATATTTATTAGTTTATAGATAAAAAAATTTGATTACATCTATCTAAAGAATTCTATTGTAATTTATGTACATAACCAAATTCATCATTAGGTGCATCTTTATGCAGGATATATCAATCAGACTAAAATCCTGCGATAACTAAAGTTAAGCAGTAACGACGTGGTTTATTAATTGGACGGGTGCCCCCTTAGTAAAATAATAGTTAACTGATTGTAATTTTTTTTTTTTTTTTTTTTTTTTTCAATTCAAATTCAACCGAAATTTATATTAATGAAGGCAATAAATCCTAATTAAATTACTTAATTAATAACTTACAGATATTTTAAATGAGATTTTAAAAATGACTATATTCGATTATGCATGATTATATTTAATCTTATATGATTATATATGATTAGATCTGGCCAATTTCCCGATCTGATTATATATAAAGTCACATATGATTATATATATTTATACAAAATTTTTTTTCATCGGGTAGTTGAGCTTAGGGGCTCCATCTAATGGCGCGGCCAATTTGGACAGTTAAACCACCAGCTGCCTCGTCTCAAAATAATTAGAAATACTTACACAAACAAACTAAACATTCATGAAATTTCGATTTCAGGTTTATGTTAACGAAGCAGAAAAGTGTGATTTTACAGGTGAAAGCCACAAGGAAAGAAATTCTGATGATTTTTTTGCATCTTATTTGCATCGAAGCCGCGTTATAATTGCCAGTAATAAGCGCGATGTTGAAAATACGATCAATGACGAATTGGAGAATTCTGGAAAATCGCTTGTTAGTTTAAGTAATGATCCAAACACGTTTATCCGGATTCTTGATCTTCTGAATCAATACGTTGTGATTCGTCTCAAATTACACTCACTACCTGAATTAACAGAATTATCAAACACAAATGTAATGAATTCAATAGCTTATCCAACTTTGTTTAGAAATTTAAAGCCAGGTGACATCATCAATGTTGATGATTTAAAAAATATCGATCCATCTATCACGGTCGATAATATGCTAGTCGACGTATACGATGAAACAACTAACAGATCGACGACGTACAAATATACTGATTGTTCTGAATACGACGTTGATGATGTAGTAAATTTGGATTTTGTCACTTATAAATCATACCGTGACTATCCCGCAGAATCTTATAATAAATTTGGAATTTTTGACAAAATGATTAAACGCAAACATTACGGAGTCGATCGTAAATATTTAAATAATAATTACAAGTGTATAACGACTACTATTTGCTCTGAATTCGAAAGACGAAAACTAATTATTCCATCTATTCGTGTTATTAATTTGGACAGAGAAACCATTAATTACTCTAAAATTTTTAACAGTGAAAATATAGTCTTACGCTACAAGATAAATAACGAGACGCACTATGTTGCTCGTACAGAAAGAGGCAACTGCTTATTCCAGGTATAAATATTTATTATTTCAAAAACTGTTTTGTTAATTAAAAATAACTTTTTTTTTATTCAAGGCATTGGTGTTTCCAAATAGCGATAAAAATTATGACTACGACAATGAAAATTCTTCTCCTGTACAAATAGGTAAAATAATATCAGCAAGCGACGACCCTGTTTTCGAAAACTGGGCAGAAGATTTTGTCTATAACATGCCAATCCATTCTAAAACTCTTATAGGTATAATGAATAATCCTGAAGCTAAAGCATCGTTTTTCTCACAATTCGTTTTTAGCAGCCACAATATTACTGTTATTAATATTTACTTAGACAATTTGTACTAAATTTTTTGAATCCAATAATATAAATTTATTAATAAAACTGGAATAATTACAGCATAAAAAGTAAAAAAACAGCTCTTCGATCTCAAAACTACAATAATTAAATGCATATTCGAATTAATACATCTTATACAGTAAAAAATATTTTGCAAGTTAAGCAGTGTTACATTTTGGCTTATCTATTTATTAGACAGAATATTTTTAAATTGACCAGGTTGACGTCGTTAGGGTTTCGATAGATCCCAGGTGCGTCAGCTGTTGACCTTCCTTTATTTTATGCAAAAAAAGTTTTATTCACTTACCATGATGACGATTACGGGCCCCATAACTCGGCCCAAATAATCCCTTGATGCCTTCTCTGAGTTTGAACAAGACGAGCCCCGAAGACTCGGTTCCACCGTAAGGGCGAGCGACTCTAGCTGTTGGTCCTCGCCACCAGGGCCCGACGGCGGAACAACACACGAGCTCGGAAGCTCAACAACACATGAATTCGACGGCTCAACAAAAACAATTCTCGGACGATCTTTGGTGAGGTCCGCGATGAAACCTTGAATCTCGCGACCGAGCTGTACTGTGCATCCTGACCTCCTGCTTCATGACGTGAATTTTGGATTCGGAAAAGAAGCGCTTAGGTTGACGGTATCAGCGCCCAGAACAAGTGAGTGTGTTAGGCTGCCGGTAGCAGCGCCCAATACGAGGTATGTGATTTTTGGGCTGCCGGTAGCAGGGCCCAAGGTTTAAATAAGAAGTGTGTATTTTAATAAAATACGGATATATATTTTGCCTTAAAATCCGAGTGCCTGGATCAAGCCAGCAGGTTTGTGCAGAGTTCTTGGCTCTACTAGATCTCATGATCGACTGCCTGATTCTGTCGCTCCTTGGTATAATACATTATCAAAATGTTAACGCTGCATCTCAGGTTTCCTATGAGAAAATCATCGTGGCCCGGGTCTCATACGTCGTCATCTGTTTAGACTATCCGCGAGCTACGGCGACTCTCTTATCGCAAGAGCCCGAGTCGAAATCTGAAGTGTTATTCCAACGTCTCGAGCGTCTCAAGTATTACTCCAACGTCTCGAGCGTTACAAACGTAACTCCAACGTATCGGACAAAGAAAATGTAAAATCCATGTTTTAAAAACATTACAAACATGAACTGGTTCAGGCTGGAGTAGCAAGGGCACTAGCTGTCAGTCTGTAAGATGATGAAAGGGGTTAGATTTCTTTGTGAGGGCTGGAGGGGAGGGGGTAGGAGCAGAAAAGTAATGATTAAGAATACCAACGGGTTCAGGCTGGAGTACTACAGGCACTAGCTCTCAGATTGTTTAATGATGGAAGGGCTCAGATCATTTCGAGGGGGGGAGGGCAGAAAGATAATGACTAAAAAATCGATCAAGTACAGGCCGAAGTACCAAGGGCACTAGCTCTCAGATTCTTCGATAGTGGAAGGGCTCAGATCATTTCGTGGAGGTGGCGGGGGGGGGGGGACTGAGTAAACAATCCAACTAGTCCAGGATGGAGTACCGAGGGATCTAACTGTAAGATTGTTCTATGATGGAAGCGTTCAGATAATTTTCTGCTCTACCCCTCCCCCCCTTCACCCCGAATAACAGAAAGATATGAGCTTTTTCATCATCTTACAACCTGATAGCTTGTACCCTTGGTACTCCAGCCTGAACTAGTTGGAGTTTTTTAACATAATTTTTCTTCTCCCTCCCTACACTCACAAAATAATCCCAGCCCTCTCATCATCTTACAACCTGACAGCTAGTACCCTTGGTACTTCAGCCTGAACCAGTTCATGTTTTTTATGCTTTTAAAACATGGATTTTACATTTGCATTGTCCGAGACGTTGGAGTTACGTTTGTCATGCTCGAGACGTTGGAATCACACTTGAGACGCTCGAGACGTTGAAATAACACTTGAGACGCTCGAGACGTTGGAATAACACTTCAAATTTCGACTCGGGAGATTTCCGTTACATTGTTGGCGGTAAAAAGAAACAATTTCGCCAACAAAGTAACGATTTATTAATTTATTATTTATCTATGATTCTAACACGTGTCGAACCGTTTATTTGCCTACCGCAGCGAATAAATAATTCGAGACTTCAAAAAAAATTTTCTAAAATTTTTATTTAAATTTAATTAAAGCCAAAACGTAACAGCAGTATATTTTTCATTTTTAAAATGTAAATCAAACACAATAAGATGTAAGTAATAAAAACTTAAAAAATTACCATTTGCCAGAAATCTAACAAATGAAATGTCAAATTTTATAATTTATTACCTTATATATGATACTGAAAGACATTTTTTTGTATTGATCAGCTTCTAAAGTTATTGAGCTTTTATAATTCCTGCTATACCGAAACCACGATCATTAATTAAAGAATTGTTTGTTCCAAATACAAGAGTTTTCAATGCTAAGAAGGATGCAAATACGTCAGTTAGTATTGAAATAAAATATATTGATATCCAATGGATTCAGATATTAGCTGTAGGATGGGCTAGTCCTTTTACTGATTTCATGAGAGAGAATGAATACCTTGAAACACAGCATCTAGCAATCTTACCCGAGCCTGGTCACTGATTCACTAGTTGTCTATGCCTTTATATAACAATGGATCTTGCGGCAGACACTGGTACAAATGTTCAAATTGCAAGTCTTGTACAAGACTTAATTTCTTCCATCCTTGCATTAGTTTCTCAGCAAATGTGAAATAGAGAAAATAAAAATAAAATTTCCAAAAAAATGTCAAAAAAAAAAAAATAGAAAATGGAATTTTTTTTTAATTGTTCGAAATTTTTTTTTTCGACATTTTTTGGAAAACTATATATATATATATATATATATATATATATATATATATATATATATATATATATATATATATATAATATATATATATATATGTATATACAGTAGCGCTCAAAAATATTTTGACAAAGATATTTATTTGTCACTTAGAAATCATACCGTAACTATCCCGCAGAATCTTCCGGGAAAAACGAATCATATATGACCATATTTGTAAATTTATTTATGACCATGTATAGTTGCTACATTTTCAAAAAAACAAAAATCGAGAAAGCAATAAAAAAAAAAAAAAAAAAAAAAAACATGACAATCAGATGTCTCATGTATTCTAATAATCTCTCTAAGCAGGTCATTTTTTTTTCTTCGATGAAAAATCGCTGAGTTGGCTGGGCTCGATTCTGGGTCTTTTAGATTCAAAGTCTGACGCGCTCACCACTGCGCTGAGTGATGAACATGAAATACAGACTCTATTGTATTTATTTAGATGCAGATGAGTAGCCATACATGATCATATATGACCACATATGATTCGTTTTTCCCGGGATTCTAAATCTATATTTGGAAGAAGTTTTTTTTAAATTTTATAAACTTGTATAAAATTTTGTAAAACTTTATTAAATTTCATGAAAAAAATTTTTCCCGAGTTTACAAAATGATACCTCTACGGAATTTAAAAAAACCTTTGCAATGTGGCAACCGAGATTCGGTTTCGGCAAATAAGAAATGGACAATCATTCCAAATTTTTTATGCTTCTTTAACCAATAGAAATGAAGATTGATTGTCAGTGTTGACAAAGCCTTTGCCCTAGGGCATTTAAATCTAATCTACGAGCTTCTTTTGGATCACACTTAGTTTCGCTAAACAACAAAAATAGTCAGTCATCCATAATACGTTCAACCAAATAACAAATGCAATAATTGTATAAAATGTACGCGATAAAAAATAAATTCTTAACTACTATCATCATTGTAGTTGACGTAATAAGTATTAATGCTAAAAGTGTGCCATTATTAAAATTTTCTGCTGGTGACATCGTTAATATAAATGATTTTGAAGAATTAAAAGCTGAAACTATTAGGAATATATTTGATAGTTATAAAGCAGCAGTGTTCACTAAAACTGAACATTTCACTGATGATCATAATCATAATACTAGCGTCAAAAAAAAGAAATGTTTATCTCTTGACTCTTTATTGTCTTATTCTTATCCTGAAATTATCATTGATGATGCACAACACGATCCAACAAAAATATTTAGCAGCACAGATAGACTAAAATATAATTACTTCGGCATAAGCGAAAATTATATTCATAATAAATATTTTTATGGCATTGTTAAAATATGTAAAGTCGAGAGAATTCAAAATATAAACATTCGAGTTATTAACGGAAGTGATTTTCCAAGTATTAATAATCGCATGAATTATAAACTATTACTCGCTGAAACAGCAGTTTTACGATTAAAAGGAAACAATGGAACACATGTAGTATCGTCCATCACTACCGGAGACTGTATATTTCAAGTAAGAAATTGCTTAAATTTTATTTGAAAATAGTATATTCGTGGGGTACAATAAGATGAGTTCATTTCAGACGGTCGCCTGCGTTTTGGTCCTCAGACAAAATATCCCTGATAAAAAATACCCGGACATATTATTCCGGCGACAAAATATCCCAGAAACAATATATCTCTGTGACGAAATATAAAAAAAAAAATTCATTTTTTAATTCTGTCCACTGCGTTTTGGGTCCAAGACGGGAAATTTCAGAGAATGCCTGCAAGGTCAACCGCTTTCTTTTCGCCTATTAAAGCATGTAAATAAGGAATTTCCAATGAATTAAGAACATTATTAGAGAATATTAATTAGCTTGATATCGTGCTGTGCCCTTTCTTCACGGATTTTGTGTGCACGATTTCATCATGATTTTATGCATGAATTTTCTCATGATACTCTCCGGACTTTCTCAATACCAAAAATCCTTCAAATTCTAATAATAATATACTTTAATTGAAACCAATTTATTAACATGATTTTTAATAGAGATTTTGAACTACAATGACATTTTATCGGGGGATATATTGTCAGGAATTGTCTGTCAGGGATATTTTGTCCGGGGACTAAAATGCGTGTCACCATTTTAGACAAGGCAGTAGCATCGACTTCCCAAACAAAGTCACCGTTAATGGGAAAAATGCCGTAGGTTGGCCGATGTTTGACTGCCGTTGCTCGGCCAAGCATTGGCAATTAGTAATGGCCCAAACCTGGTTAATTACTAGCAGCCGTTTAATTTTTTATCAAAATAGCGCAGTCAATTCGAAATGAGTTTTTATTAAAATTTTTGAATGTATATGTTATGGTATTACTGGATTCATATCAGAATATGAGTTTCCGGAAAGAAATAACGACAGTCTTACGACGCTGCCAATGGCTGGTCAATGAATGGCTACTTACGACTGGCCGATTATCGGTTCGCAACATTGGGCCACTGTTGGTGAATCAGTGGTCTATGATTGATTCTTGTTAAATGAAAAAATCTACTAATCAATTATTAATTATTCAAATAACATCATTATAGTTTTCTTTGATTAATAATTATTTATTTTTAAATTAAACTGAGTCTTAATTAATAAATATTTTAATTTTCCGATAAAAGTTATTTACAAATAACATTAAAAATATTTTTTTGTTCGTTATAATTTTCAATCAACAACCGCGATTTTATAACTTTAATCATAAAAATTAATTTAATTAAAAAATAAGTCATAAACTTTAAAAATACATGTCATTTTTAATAGTGGTGATAGAGTAAGATAATTCAACTGGGTTTTTGACAAATAATCTATCAAATTTAATAAGTTTTATTTTTAAAAATTATGTAATTATAATAAAAATCGTACGAAATTATTATTATTTTTTTTTTTTTTTCTAAATAATCGATAATATTAATAAAATTGCTATCTACATTCCGTAAAACCGAGTGGTTGTAGTAGAATGAATAAGTAGATAATTTAAAAGTATCAGCTCAACATTAGTAGGTTCGTCCAGTAGCTAATGTTCAGACCCAACAATCAGAAAGACGGCAGGTCACGCCCAGAGCCCAGCAGAATTTTTCATCACTGTTTTTCAACATCATTTACCTCACTTAGATGGTTTATTTGTTAATGATCATGAACTCTACTAGCATAATAATAATACAATTTTTTTTCTAACTAAATTAATTTGTTTGTTTGGCCGATTGCTGGCTGTCATTAATCGGCCGATAGTCGAACGTAATTAATGGGCCGAGGTGATCAGTCCGGCTATAAGCCAATTATCCGCCAATAAAAACTGCCATGGCTGAGCCAATCATCGACATTCTCGACCCAGTAATGGCCCGATATAGAGCCGATTTCAAAACTTTGTATAGGGTCTCCAATCGTGTTTTATTTCGTGCCACGCACTTTGATTTTTCGTATTACACTTACTTAAGTATATTTGCATTGGTCTTAAATGTACTTGCTCTGATCTTCTAGACATTTGCGAAGGGAAATGGAATCCGTATATTACACACCAAAGAAGGAAAAGATAACAATGTAACCTGAATATGCAACGTACGTGGATTAGGACGTCCTACCTTCCTCCATAGTGTGTAGTAGACTATTTTCCATTAGGTCAGCACCTGAAGTTTCAATTTACGCCTTTTTGCGGGAAAAATGCGCTAATTTTACTCTCTTAAATTCTCATGATAAATAAGTGCGACTTTTTTATTTCTGTACACCCGGGAAAAAATGTTTTGTAGTTTTATAAAATTTAGTAGTGTTACAAAATTTTGTAAATTTTTATAAAATTTTGTAAAATTTCATAAAAATATTTTTTTCCGGGATGGGTCAGCCGTTCAATTAATGTTCCACCTCGATGCTGCTCAACTTTTGTTATTGATGGATTGTAGTCTGCTCCGCTTGTCTATTGGCCAATTGTAAATATGGAAAATTGGTGGTTGTATTTATAATTACTCACGAATTCTCACGAGAAATTAATATTAATTAAAAAATTAAATTTAAAGTAGTGTCCTTTTTAGGTAGATTTTTTTAAAAATCTAACTATTGTATTTGTCCTCATGGTCGATTTTACAAGGGATTTCGTCATAAACTATCATAATTAGTTGAGTAGAGTTCAAAAATACCACTCGTTGAAAAATTATATATATATATATATATATATATATATATATATATATATATATTTATGTCATAGAACCGACTTTTGAGGACACGATTGCGTCTACAATTCTTATCCGATCTTAATGAAATTTCCTACACTTATTCTATGTGTGATTACCACGGTTAAGTTCGAAGATGGGCTGATTCGGTCGATTAGTTTAGAAGTTATGGCTGTCTGAAATTTCAACGATTTTTCGAAAAAATCAATTTTTAATCACTTTCAAGTCCATATGACTTTAAAACTATAACTCATAGATAATTTCTGCAAAAAGTATATTAAAGCGTGACTAATGAGCTTTAATTTATGACCTCAAACTTTATATTTTGACCATTTCTTCCAATAATTTCATAGCCTTGAAAATTTTAATGGAATCAAAAAATGTTGAAAATATGGTTTTCATTCCACATAACTTATGCTTGTCTTATTATAATCCAGTTTCGTCAGTTGTATTTCATTGTGCACAAAATAACCTGTAAATTTCACTGCAATTTTATATATTAAAAGTATTTCTTTTATTACTTATGGTGTATCAAACGTACCTCTACTCCCCATGATTATCACTTATCTTGTCATTACGATAGCACCCACAGTTCTTATCGGATCTTGATGAAATTTTTTACACTTATTCTATAAGCGATTACCTTGATCAGGTTCGAAGATGGGCTGAATCCCTCGAATAGTTTTGAAATTATGGCTGTTTGAAATTTTCATGATTTTTCGTAAAAATCAGTTTTTAATCAACGCTAAAGCTCATATAACTTCAAAACTAATATTTATACACAAATTCCGTAAAAAGTATCTAAAAGCTTGACTAATAATCTAGCATTAATGACCTTAAGCTTTATGTTTTGACTATTTCTTCCAATAATTTGATACCCTTGAACTTTTTAATGAAATCAAAAATGTTGAAAATATGGTTTTCATTCCACATAACTTATGAATTTCCCATTATAATACAATTTTGTCACGAGTATTTTATTGTAAACAAAATAACCTGTTAATTTCACAGCTATTTTATATTTTGAAAGTATTATTGTTATTTTGACTGGGCTTGTCATGGTAACAGCGATTACAATTATGATCCTTTACTAATTAAATTTTCAATACTTTATTTATGTGAAGGTTAGTTTGGTACATTACCTGTATAATGTTATGTCAAATCAACTATCTGAAGTTCTCTATCAATAATAATCGTTGTCTTTTTTTACCCTCACTCCTAGAAAACGAGTCTCATTTCATATCATGACTATACACTAACAAGATATGTATGTATAAAACTATTTTTTTATATCAATTAATTGAAAAATCTACCTTCCATTTCGGCTGCCGAATGGCTTTTTTTTTTTTTTACCAATAAAAGACATTCTTTCTTACCATTCGATGCAAAAACTATTGTAACGGATTGAGTAGGAAGGGCTTTCGATATTAGTGTGTTGGCAACACTCGCCTAACGGCTCGTGAACTAATCACACTCCTTATCGAAAGCACCTTCCACAAAATGCGTTAATATACTATTATGTCCCCTTTGGCCGATACACGGCATCCCTATGAGAGAAGCTCTTGAGTACTTACCTTAAATCGCCTATCTTTATGCCCTCGTTGCTTCTAACTTGCTTCCCTTTGGTGTGAGAGGAGGCGTAAGAGTCACATGATCACCTGTAAGCGCGGCAACTTGCGCGTCTCTCCTCATAGCGTTGAGTTTTCGCCATAGTGTAAACACGCAACAACTTTATTTTCCAAATTCAAGTTAAAATAACGGAAAAATTCGCTAGCATAGATCGAATTCGACCTACAAGGAGCTTTTACAGTGTTCAGCCCTCGAGATGAGCGAAGGAAGCGGTAGTTCTGGACACGATCCCAACAGTTTAAAACGTCCGTGATGACAATACTGGCACTCTAATCCCAGAAAAGAGGACTTTGACTGAACGTGATCTGGAATTGGAAATCTTAAAAACTAAGGTAAATCTATTGACACAGCTTCTAACTCAGACTTTTCAGACCACTCAGCTCACTGCACCCGAGGGGGTCAACCCTAACCTCGAGTTGGATCTAGGCGAATTTCATCCATCGACGACAAGAAGATTACACGACCGGCATGCGAGCAGAGATTAGCTCAGCTAGGAGATCTACAGAGATTCGGCTCGAGTGACTGGAAGAAGGTTAGATGCAACCCAACCCTCAAGGAAATTGTGGCTTCACCAGGCTTCGTAGACCTTAAGGTCAACAATGAGCTCTGCTATCTAGAAAAAGGTAGACCTACTAACATCCACAGAGCGTCGTCTTTAAACGCTCTAGTCGACTGGGTCACGGATAATACTGATTCTATTCCCAGGAAGGCCATTTCCCAAGTAATAGAAGCTCACTTTGGACAGCGTACACCCGTTTTTAGATCTTCTGAACTAACTTTGCAGGAAATTTGCGGCAAGAGGGCTGAGTGCATCAAGTCTCGCCGTGACCGTATCTTGGCGGAGATTTCGAACAACATCCAGGTAGCCCTGAGAAAGATTCCCCCTAGCGCTGAATACCTGTTCGAGCAAAAGAGTTTAACAGCTCTTATTAAGTCGCTAGGAGGTACTCATTCCTGGCTTAACACATCAGTCTATGTTGCTCGCAGTGGAGCAACACGGAGGGGGGATTCCTTTCAGCTCAGCACACCCAAGAGGATCTCTCAGACCACAGCTAGACTAGGTCAACAAACTAAAGGTAACACAGAAACCCGTCAATCTAATATCAGTTTTAGATCTAAGCCAAAGAAGGACTTCTCAAAGGCCAGAAGCTCGGATTCCTTTCGCAAGAGAGTCGAGAGATGACTATATGGCCCCAGCACTCTTCTCGGATGGCCAGCTAGCAAGATTCTTGGGAAAATGGCAGGAACTGAAGGCTCCGCAGGTAGTTCTAAAGATAATTTCAGGCTGCCACATCCCCTCCAAAAGCAAACCGAAGTTACTTACTGACGCGAGTTTCCAATCTCAAAACTGCTGTATCAAGGGATATGTCGGAACAGATCCACTCTCTCAAGGCTCAGGGTATACTGGAACACCCAAATCATCGGGGATCCAGCTTTATATCTCGAATGTTCCTAGTGGAGAAATCCGACGGCTCTTGGAGACCGATTTTCGACCTGCGGTATCTAAACAAACACGTAAAGAAATTGGAGTTCAGCTTAATCTCCCATTGGCACATTCAAGACTTCCTCCAAGCAGGAGATTGGACAGTGAGAATCGACATGTCTCAGGCATATTGTCATATCCCGATGACAGAGTCGCATCGATGCTTCCTTCGCCTCATTTACAGCAAGGAGCTATTACAGATGACGAATCTTCTATTCGGCCTCTCATCTGCTCCTTACACCTTCGTGAAAATAACGAACTGGATTGCGGAAATCCTTCGTTCACGAGGTATAAGGGTGGTTGTCTACTTGGACGAGTTCCTGCTCGCATCACAAGACTGGCAGACCCGGGATACGGTAACGCTACTGGAGACTCTGGGCTGGCTGTTAAACTACCAGAAGAGCGTCCTAGTTCTCTGCCAGAAGGTAGAGTTCCTGGGAATGGTTTGGGACACCAAGCTGAACCGCATGAGCCTACCAGAGAAAAAAGTAGAGAAGATTCAAACTTTATTAAGGGAAAAAAAAACAACAGAGCAGTTGCACACTGCGCCAGACGCAGCAGCTGCTAGGACTTCTGAATGTCGCGACGTTGTTACCTTCAGAGGAAGACTGCACTGCCGACAACTTCAGAGATTAAGCTCACAATTCAACCAAGACCGCCCACGGGAGATACTTATGATCGACCAATCGATCATAGCAGAACTGAATTGGTGGGAGGAGGCGGCAGCTTTGTCAGCTCCTCTGCACAAGGAACCGGTCTCAAACTTCTTAACGACCGATGCAGCGGATGCCAGCTGGGGAGCACAGCTGGGCGAGACATTCATGTCCGGCACCTGGTCTCTTGACCTGATTCTTACCCAACAATCTTGGCACTAAAACATGGAGTTGTTTGTGGTTCTGCAGTCCATCCCAACACAGAGCAATCAGTTACAGGGATCGCACATTCTGGTACAGTCAGACAACCGCACAGTTGTTGCGTACATTCAAAAGGAGGGTGGCACGAAGTCCATGGAAATGCTGGATTTCACGTATCAGCTGCTTGCCCTGGTCGACAGGCACAGAATAACCCTGTTTGCATTTTACCTGCCCGGCAAGTACGATGGAATCGCCGATAGACTTTCAAGAAAAAGAAGGCTTCCAGAATGGCACTTACTTTCCGCAGCTAAAGACGAGATCTTGAGCAGGTGGGGCAAACCCATGATAGATCTCTTTGCTTCGGCCAGCTCGAAGGTGGTAGAGACCTATGCATCTCTAGATTGCAAAGATCAATCAGTCTGCTTTGTCAACGCATTCAGCCGCTCATGGGTATACAAGCTAGCTTGGGTGTTCCCCCCTCCAAACCTCATTCCCCGAGTACTGGCCCACTTCAATAAGTGCCAGGGGAAGTTTCTGGTAGTAGCTCCCAAGTGGGAGGAGACATTTTGGATGTCGGATCTTGTCAACCGAAGCCAGGGGCAGCCATGGGCGATAGAGAGCCTGGAATCAGTTCTTCTGGACCTGGCAACGGATCAGACTTCACCGGAAGTCAAAAAACTTACACTACAAGTGTGGAGGATTGGGTGTGGTGACACCTGGTAGAGAACTGGTCCCAGGAGGAGAAATACATAATAAAGGACAGCTTGCGCCAGTCAACTCTGAAGACTTTCAGAGCTCCTATTCGCAGATGGCTCGCAGAGGGCCACGAACTTGCCCAATTCATTACTAGTCTACACGTCAAAGAGGGTCTAGCTCACAGTACGATTTTAGTCCATAAATCTGCTGTATCCACTTTTTGCTCAGGAAGAGACTCCAAGAGTCTTTCTTTGAATTTCTTGGTTAGACAAGTACTGAAGGGTATTTCAGTCACAGAACCCGAATTTTTGTTTTGTTAAAGTAACTTTTAAAACGTATTTAATTAAAATAAAAAATAAATTTTTTATTCTGACACAGTCTAATATATATATATATATATATATTATTTTTTATTACTTGTATTTATTACATTCAGTAATTAAAAAAAAAAAAGAAAAGAAAAAATTGAAAAAAAAAATTTTTAAAACCTTCAGATTAAGGAAACTCCTCCACATAATTGTCAGATTATGTCAGCACGACAAGGACACCAAGCTGAACCGTCTGTAGATTAATCTGACGTGCTCGAGTATTTCAAGGTCACGATTCCTTTTGCATTTTCAAAAATTAGCCAGAAGTTTTGGTCGCTTCCAAATCGTCAGTCTTTTGAATAGGAGCTTCTTTAGGGTGTACTTAACATCTCTTCGGAATATCTTACGCGCTCGAATAAATTTTTTTTCCCATTTTCAACCCCTTCGTATAGCCATCCCCACCAGGCAAACCGGCAGATTAATATTCATCCGTTCTCAATAACACAAGGGGCGTATACACTGTTAATATCTGACGCGATTGAGTATTTTTTTGTGGCTGTTTTTTTTTTTGCATTTTTGAAAATCTATACCTGCTCCCTCCACCCCTGAAAGAGCATACATCATATAACCTTTTTTTTAACATTCATAACATTTTGTTTTCAGGTTTATGTTAACGAAGCAAGACAGTGTAATTTAACAAATGAAAGCCAAATGGAGAAAAGTTTCGACGATTTTTTCGAATCTTCGTTGCATAGAAGCCGCGTTATAATTGCCAGTAATAAGCGTGATCTTGAAAATATGGTCAATGATGACTTGCTTGAATCTAAAAGATCACTTGTCAATGTAAGTGGTGATCCAAAAACGTACCACAGTATTTTAAATCTCCTTGATGAACACACTACTGTTATTCGTCTTATGTTACATTCACTACCCGAATTACCAGAATCACAAATCAATTCAGTACAGAATCCAATTACTTATAAAACTCCGTTGAAATATTTAAAACCTGGTGACATTATCAACGTTTCCGATTTAAAAAATTTAAATTCATCTATCACGGTGGATAATATGTTAGTCGAAGTATACGATGAAACAATAAACAGATCGTCGACGTTCAAATATACTGATTGTTTGGAGTACGACGTTAATAACGTACCAAAATTGGATTATGTCACTTATAAAACGTATCCTAATTATATGCCGGATTCTTATTATAAATTTGACCTACTTGACGAAATGGTTAAACACAAACACTACGGAATTGATCGCAGATATTTAAATGACAATTATAAATGTATGAAGATTACTATTTGTTCTGAATTTGAAAGACGAAAATTAATTATTTCGTCTGTTCGTGTCATTAGTTTGGACAAGCAGACTGTTAGTTATTCAAATTTTTTTTACAATGAAAATGTCGTTCTACGCTATAGGATAAATACTGAAACGCACTATGTTGCTCGTACAGAAAAAGGCAATTGCTTGTTCCAGGTAATTTTCAATAGTTATTATTTTGCGAAATTATATTGTAATTGTAAAATTTTTTTTTTGTTTTTTAAGGCATTGGTGTTTCCAAATGACAATGAAAATCGTGAAAATAATACACTAAATTTATCTCCTATATACACCGGTAAAATAATGTCAGCAACTGGCGATCCTGTCTTTGAAAAACGGGCAGAAAATTTTGTCAAAAATCTGACAGAATTTCACTCCAAAACTCTTATAGATTTAATAAATGATTCTGAAGTTAAAGCATCTTTTTACTCACAATTTGGTTTTAATAACCATAATGTTACTCTCATAAATATTTATTTGGATGATTTGTATTAAATGTTAAATCAAAGTTGATTAAATAACTGAAATCTATGACAATTATTAAGTCGTTATATTTATAACCTACATGATATACCTTCTGAATAAAATACATAATATTTTTTTTTCACCATTATCGAAAAATTTGGCTTTTTTGAAAAAATGGTGTTAAGTAATTTCGATTTGGTTTCTTATCAATCAATTTACAATAAAAAAACTCCCAGTGTTAAATTACTTCAGACGTATTTCAATAATCAACTTGAACATATTGGCAATTTTTTAAATTCAATTAACTTTTAATTATTTTTTAATCTATATATATTACTTTAAGCAACATATAATTGATTTTTTTTAAATAAATTTTTAACTTCCCACTAAGAAAATCGATGATTTTCAAAAATTTCGGGAAGTTATTGTTTTCACCCCGAATTGCGAAAATCGAAATTCCAACAGATTTCGGCGTTTTGAGGTTCTAGGAAGCTATTCTGACTAAATTCAAGATGATGTCCGAGTGTATGTATGTATGTATGTACGTACATATGTACGTACGGATGTAAATATTCTGTAACTTTTAAACGGATGAACTGATTTAGATCTTTAAGGTGTCATTCGACGCAGCTTTTAAAATACTATAAGCACTAAAAATTTGAGCTTAATCAGTAGGGTATGTTCGGAGATATTTCAAAAATAAAATTTTTTCAAAAATGTTTTTTTTGAATAACTTTTAATTTGCTCGATGGATTGATTTCAAAATCTAATCAGCTCTAAAACTTTATAATCCGCGTCGAATGCCAACTCAACCATCAAAATAGGTTCATTCGTTCAGGACAAACCGTTAACGAAAGAATTAAAAAAAATTTTTTTTTTTAAATTTCTCAAAAACGATTCGATAAATCAATTTTAAAATTTAATCAGCTCTAGAACTCAATAAAACGCGTTGATTGCCAGCAGTAGATTATTTTTCAGCAGTTTTTTTCAAATTCTTTGACAGTTTCCGTTATTCAATACATCATTCGTATTTATTGTTCACATAAAATAATTAATTAATCATATACTAATAAGTCAAAGGCTCTAATTATTTAATTCGAATTTCGAATGACAGTACTATTCTATTCGAACGCCTACTTGTATAAATTTAGCTATTATTATTAACATTTTAAATTTTATTATTTTTCAATTCACAACAAAACATTTATTACTAAGAAATTATTTTGGGAATTTTTAAATTTCGAATTTTTTCGATCATGGTGACCATTTCTAATTAGTGGCCCCCTTTTTCCTTCTGTTTCTTTACCAATTGTACGCGATCCGATGAGAGTCTTTCTCGATCTATAAATTTAGGCTCTGGAGGCTTATTTTACCTTTTTAAAAAGATGATTTGAACCTAAACTTGGTAAAAGCGGACAAAGTGACCACGTTTAGGTTCAAATCACCTTTTTAATGCATGGATCTTCATATTCTAAAAAGATGACTTGAACCTCCTTACCCTCATGTAGGATTTGGAGGCCCAAATCACTTTTTTAATTTTGACTCGGGTCCCGCACGAGGATTAAAAACGAGTTAGTTTTTGAGGACCCAAATACGCTGAATATTTTTCTTTGTTTTTTAATGATATTCAAAGTAAATAGAAAAAATTTTCATTTTTGCGGGCAAACTGAGGTACTTCCTAAAAAAAAATTTCTGGATATTACATGAATTTGATTGAATTAAATTTTTTCGTAAGTAATTTATATAATAAAAAATTACATTTTACACAATTATTACATGCAAAGGGAGGAAAAAAAATTGTTAATAGTTTTCATCATGAAACAAAAGCCATTCACATTTTTCGACTGACATTCGATTTTTGAAAAGGTTTCCCAAAAAAAAAAAAAAATCAAAATTATGCTCAATTATATTTACAAAAGTGACTTTGGAATTTTTAAAAAGCATCTAAAAAATAAAAATTTGTTTAATAAAATTTTTGGGGTACTCCGATTTACCTACTCTACCCCGTTTTGCCCCCTCCACTACCCTATATATATTTTTTTTATTCTTACTCGAAAAGACAATTTAAAACTCTAGAAAATGATAAGGCTACGAAATTTTACAACAACTCTACAATGAGCTAATCAAGATTCAGTTCAGACATATAAAAAATCTTTATTAAATTTTTTAAGCTTCTTTAACGAATAGAAATCACGATTGATTGTCAGTGTAGACGAATAATTTAGCCTAGGGCGTTTATATTCAATTAACGACATTATCTTTTTGGATCATACGTAGTTTCGTTGAACAATAAAAAAATTCAGTTATTAACAATACGTTCGATAAAATAACAAGTGCAGTAATTGTATAAAATGTACGCGATAAAAAATAAATTCTTAACTATTATCATCATTGTACTTGACGTAATAAGTATTAATGCTAAAAATGTGTCATTATTAGAATTGTCTGCTGGTGACATCGTTAATGTGAATGATTTCAAAGAACCGTTCACTGAAACAATTGGGAATATACTTGATGGTTATAAAGATGAAGAATTTACCGAAACTGGCTATTTTACTGATGAACACTATACTAGTATAAAGAAAACATGTTTATCTCTTGAATCGATATCATCCTATTATTATCCAGAAGTCAGCATTGATGATACAGAACACGATCCTACAAAAATATTTAGCAGCACAGATAGACTAAAATATAATTACTTCGGCATAAGCGAAAATTACATTCATAGTAAATCTTTGTATGGTATTGTTAAAATATGTCAAGTCGAGAAGACTGAAAATCTGAACATTCGAGTGATGGACAGAAGTGATTTTCCACTAGTTGATAATAGCATGAATTATAAACTATTACTTGATAAAACAGCAGTTTTACGATTAAAAGGAAATAATGGAACACATGTAGTATCGTCCATCACTACCGGAGACTGTATATTTCAAGTAAGAAATTGCTTAAAGTTCATTTTAAAATAGTGTATGGTACCCGCGGGTAATAAGGCCTGTCGAGTAATAAGGCCTAAGTGACAGAAATAATATTTAAGATAACCACCTTCTCTAAAGGCTACTCTAGTAAAAGGGTCTTGCATAAAGATGTTACGACAAGTTTATAGAGTCCCGATACCACGTTCCTTGTCTTCTATATTTCATAAGCTTTCATTATAAATTATTCCGCATTTGTGTTTACGTATGTGTTTGAGTGTTGTGTGTTTGTGCGTCTCGTAAAAGTGAATCCCCATTCAACCTATGTTTGTGTGTGTGTGTGTGTGTGTGTGTGTGTGTGTGTCCTGTTCGTTAGTAAGTAGTAGTACCTGAATACGCGTCTCCCGACGCGCATGATTATTATTTTAGAATGTCGGTAAGACAAATTGCTACTCCAGGAGATAAAATTACTATTTGAAATTGTAAAAATTACTCGCCAGAATGCATCTTTCACACAGCGCGTTAAATAATATTTACTAAGTACAATAGTAAAAATGATTGGTACATTATTCGTTTTCATTTCGTCGTTAGTAAATTTTATCTTGAATGCAGTAATTTTTATAATCAACAGATATTATTATTCTAAACAATATATAGTAATTTTTACTTTGAGTTATGTAAAAGTTTTGATTTTTTTCAACATTTTAGATTACTTTCTCAGATTGTAATTGTTTTTCAAATTTAGTAAAAATTTTTTAATATTTTTCTCCGTGTATGAACTTTTAGTGCAGAACAATTATAAATACTTGCGCAAACGAGCTCTACATTCATAAAATTTTAATTTCAGATTTATGTTAACCAAGCAGGAAAGTATAATTCAACAGATGAAAGCTAGAAGAAAAAAAATTCAGACAATTTTTTCAAATCTTCGTTTCATAGAAGCCACGTAATAGCAGCCAGTAATAAGCGGAATCTTGAAAATATAGTCAATGAAAATTTGAATAATTTTGGGAAATTACTTTTCGATTTAAGTAATGATCCAATGGCTTACCCCAGTATTTTCAATCTCTTTAATGAACACGCTGTTATTCGTATTGAATTACATTCACTACCTGGATTACCAAAACCACTGATCAGATCAGCACATAATCCAATTACTCATGAAACTCCGATGAAGTATTTAAAACCTGGTGACATTATCAATGCTTTGAATTTAAAAGCTATTAATTCATTTATTACGATCGATAATATGTTAGTCGACGTATATGATGAAACAACTAACAGATCCACTACGTTCAATTATACTGACTGTTTCGAATATGAAGAAAATGATGCAGTTAAACTGAAATATGTCACTTATAAAACGTACCCTCATTATCTCGCGGATTCTTTTTATAAATTCGATGTATTTGACGAAATGGTTAAACGCAAAGACTATGGAATTGATCGTAAATATTTAAATAATAATTACAAATGTATAAAGATTACTATTTGCTCTGAATTTGAAAGAAGAAAATTAATTATTCCGTCTATTCGTGTCATTAATTTGGGCGAACAGAATATTAGGTATTCAAATATTTTTAACAGTGAAAATATCCTCTTACGCTATAGGATAAATGAAGAAACGCACTATGTTGCCCGTACAGAAAAAGGCAATTGCTTGTTCCAGGTAATTTTCAATAATTTTTATTCTGCAGAATTATATGGTTATCGTAAAATAATAATTTTTTTTTTTGTTATTAAAGGCATTGGTGTTTCCAAATGACGATGAAAATCGTGAATATAATACACTAAATTTATCTCCTTTATACACAGGTAAAATAATATCAGCAAACGAAGATCCTGTCTTTGAAAAACGGGCAGAAAATTTTGTCAAAAATCTGACAGTAATTCACTCCAAAACTCTTATAGATTTAATAAATGATTCTGAAGTTAAAGCATCTTTTTTCTCACAATTTGCTTTTAATAACAATAACATTACTCTCATAAATATTTATTTAGACAATTTGTATTAAATTTCTCGACATTAATAATTAAAATTTATTAAATAAAAGATATCATATTAAAAAGCGTTCAAAAATTTCGGAAACTATGTGATGTATAATTTTTGGAAAATAAAATGATCTACAAAACAGGTGCCATAACATTCGGTGATAAATCTGAGTTTCGCCGGAAATCGCCGGATTCAATTTTGACCTGGCATAACTTGAAAAAAGAACATTTATCGAAAAATAGTAAGATACATTTTTTTTAGAGCGTTCAATTTCCAAGAAACAAAAAAATTTCTGGATATTAAATGAATTTGATTAAATTAAATTTTTTATAAGCAAGATCACGTCAAGTGGACTCCCCATTTTCCACTTGATCATGAAAATTAAGTCTATGTATTTTTTTTCTCAAGTAGTCACCATAGAAAATTTATTCCCCAAACGATATTTCAAAATTTTCATTTTAACAACAATTTTTTTTACAATGAAAATTTTAAGTACTTTTAATTAAAAAATAGATTTCAAAACAACCGTTAAAGATAAATTAATGAAATCTTTAAGATTTATTGTCAAATATCTATATTTTATTAAAATATTAATAGCTCAGAATTATTTGTTTATTATCCTATTGGTAATTAACTTTTAAGTAAGCAAATAAAAATTTTATTGACTCCTCGGTAAAAAAATGAATTTTTTTTTTAACGATTACATGCGTTATTTATTAAAGTCTAAGATCCCGCAAGAAAATTTTACTGCTCGTGATTAGTTTAAACTATGAATTTATTTATCACCGCGCGCCGGGCACCGAGAAGCGTACTCAATATAGCGCGCGGCCGAGCGTCTTATACTATATCGCACCTTCGATCAGTCATAATTGAAAATATTATTATTAATCAAATTTTATTTTTTTTAAACAATATCATGAATAATAAAATAAAATAATTTTTTATTAAACTCCCTATCCAAAAATTCCCATAAAATCCACTCAACTGCGACAAAAACCGCACAGAATCCTATAGACTGTATTGGCTTCTATGCGGTTTTTGTCGCAGTTGAGTGGATTCTATGGGAATTTTTTGATAGGGCTGAAACAGGGAAAATTAACTGATAATTAAATTTCATTATTATTTGATAATAATTTATAAATTATTGCCATGCATTTCTTACTGTGTATTTACTTTTGAATAAAATAGATATTACAGTGCTGCCCCTGTTATTAAATGATGTAAGTTATAAAAATTTCGATGTTACGTCGTAATTTTTAAATAGTAACTGTGTTCATTTTTGTACTTACTTCTAATGTATGTTAAAAATAAAAAAAAACTTTTTTCCAAAAAATGATGAAAGGGTCTTGTACGGAATTTATTCGTTTTTAACGCCACCGTTTAATTTACTGTGCGATTATTGGTAGCTGCGATATCGATGATCAAAGCCAAAAAGATCCATTTTCGTTTTTAGGCTGATATCTCTGCGACGAATTGTCCTACAAGGTTAAAAAAAAAACGAATAAGAGCTTAATAAATTTGCTAAACGACCGATGCATTGGTTTAGCTGAAAAAATTTTTCCATGGCCGGTGGGCTCTGGAGAAAAAAAATAGCTTGGAAATTTTTTGTCTCGCGGTATTTCTCACGTTCACGCAATAGCCGTAGCTCTAAAAAAATTTCGATGAAAATGCACCGAAACTAGAGATATCAAACTATAAAATGTTTTATTATGATGCTGCGATTTATTGCATAAAATGACACCACATAAAATAAGAAATCTATTTTATAATGATTGCCGTGCACATTACCTCTTATCGTAGAATGACCCATAAATAGATAATTATATATGTAAATTTGTAAGCTAGCACCCACATATATATATATATATATATATATTCTGAACACAGTGCTTGAATCTTATAACAGAGAGAAGAAGACAGAAAAGAATAGATTTTATTTATTCTTACATATATGGAGAGCCATATGGTTTTATATATCGAAAAATATACAAAAATTTATAAAGTTAAATACATGGTACATATATCGTGCCATATAATGATCAATTATATATATATTCTTATTTGTTTCCATATATAAATAACATTTGTTTTTGAATATATTAAATTTATAAGTTTTCAAATATATAAATAATATATTGAAGTTATACGGAAATATATGAAATCATATAAGAGAAAATATATATAGAAATATATAATAAAATCGGCCAAAATCTATATATATTTTTTTTACGTGTAATTTTAACTAATATTTTTGAGTCAAGTTCTCTGTATTTTTTTTCTTGTGGGTAGTTTGATAACTAAATTTAAATATTGACAAAAAATATCAAAAATTAGACAAAAAAAAGTATATGTAAGTAATAATCAGTAATGTCTAATGTAAATGTAATGAGTGTAGATATCGATAATGGGTGCATAGATCTATTGGAAAAAGTATTTATAATATAGTATATGTAAATAATTTGAAAGGAGGAGAAGGACCAACGCCCGTTAAAGACTCACAAAAAAGTAATTATCAGTATTTGTTGAGCCATCAATGAGTAACGTTTCATTATTACAAAATATGAAGATATTTTATACATTGAATATTTAATATTTTTTATATTTAGCTGTATTTTATTACTCGTTCATTTATATTTTAATAATTTTTTACTATTAGTGGGATATTAAAGTTGAAATAGATATTCTATTGTTATTCTTAATAATCACACGAGGTATGTAAATTTTTAATTATTTTATATTTAATTAATTTTCTAGAAATTTTGTTGATAAGTAGTTGGGTAATTTGTAAATAAGTATTTTAATTTACTAAAAGTTATGGGGAAAGTATTTTTTTAATTTTTTTGTTTTTTTAATATATAGGGCGGGGGGGGGGGCAAAACGGGGTACCCCCAAAATTTTATAAAAATGAAATTTTTTTTTTTTTATCTAATTACTATAGATCCGATATATTTGCGCATTTTTACCCCTACGCATGACACCTGGAGCAAAATGGACCAGCCGAAAATTATGGAAAAATGATTTTTTCAAATTTTTACGTCAAATTAAAAAAAATTTGATATATTTTCGCATTTTTAGCCCTACCTATAACACCTGGGGCAAAATGGACCAACCGAAAATTATGAAAAAATGATTTTTTCATATTTTTATCGTCAAATTAAAAAAAAATTAATATATTAATCCATTTTTCGTTTGATTTTCTATATCTGGGGCAAATTTGGCTACTAAAAATATTCAAAAATAATATTTTATTTTTTAATTGATAAAATTTTTTAAATAATGCAAAATAATCTGGGATCTAAAACATCAAAAAAAACGTTTTTTGGTTTCAAAATAATGACAAATAAGAAATATAAAATTGTTTTTTTATTAAATAACAATTAGTAACTTAGTTAATCGAGGGGGAACGATTTATT
Organism: Microplitis deprimator; assembly: GCA_964016945.1. Lineage (NCBI taxonomy): Eukaryota > Metazoa > Arthropoda > Insecta > Hymenoptera > Braconidae > Microplitis > Microplitis deprimator. The sequence continues at coordinate 17,233,758 of OZ024712.1, forward strand.
ACACCTAAAAAAATTTTTTTTGAGTGTTTTAAAACCAAAAATAGTTGTCGAGAGAAAGAAATACATACTTAATGATGAAAACAATTTAAAAATAAAAAAAAAAAAATTATCATTTTTTAGAGTGAGGCTTCTGCCCCACAAAAAAAAATTTTCTGCATTCGTATCCACCAATGATGTGAAATGTAATTTTTCTTGAAGTATATTACATATAAAAAATTTAATTTAGTGAAATTTGATCAACTTTCAGAAATTTTTTTTTTCAGCTTTTTTTAAGAGTACCCCATTTTGCCCGCCTAAAGTAAAAATTTTATTTCTTAACGGCAGCTAAAAATTTTGTCTATTTACCTTGAATATCATTAAAAACAAAAAAATTTAGCGTATTTTAGTCCTCAAAAACTTAGTATTTCCTTAGGTACCCCCTTTTGCCCCCCCCCCCCCCCCTCCTCCCGCCCTATTCTAATATAGATAAAATATATTTTCTGTCGTATATATAAAATATATATGAAAGCCCTGTATAACATTTTCTTAAACACACACATACTTGCAGAAAAAAATAACTTAAAAACTTATCAGAAATGCTTTACTAGATCTATCAATGTTTGGAATCTTATACCTCGGCAATGGCTCATTGTACAGATAAGTTCAGGATATGGTTTCGTAGGGAATTAAACGCTCTACAAAAAAAATTTTAATCGTTTTTTGATAAATCCATCTGTTTAAAAGTTATTGGAGCTTGAACTCAAATTTTTAGTAAGTTTCGAGATCTTTTTAACATTCCAACGAAACCATCAAACTTATCACAAAATATCAAAAGATCTTTTTTGTAGACAATTTTATTCCTTACAAATTATTTTGAATATAGTTTTTTCAAATTCCGCACAACTTTCTAGGCATTTCCATTTTAATGTCAAGCTCTTAGAATAAGTACTGTTCTAATCGATTCCATAAGCTTGAGATTAAAATGACAATATCTAGAAAACAATGCGGAATCCAAAAAACTTTATTTAAGATAATTTGTAGGAAATAAAATCCTCTACAAAAAAGATCTCTTGACATTTTGTGATAAGTCTGATAGTTTCGTTGTAATGTTGAAAAGATCTCGAAATTTACTATAAATTTGAGTTCAAGCTCCAATAAGTATTGAACAGGTGAATTTATCAAAAAGTGATAAGAGCCTTTTTGTGTAGAGAATTCAACTCCCTACGAAATAATATCCTCAACTTATCTGTATAATGAGCCATTGCCGAGGTATAAAATTCCAAACTTAAAAATTTTTTTTTCTCATGTTACTTAAATCGAAAATCAAAAATCACGAAGAGGCACCTCTTACTTATAATATTAAAAGCTCAAACTTTACCAGAATTTATTTTTTTGCATCATCTTGAACGATATTTTCACGGTAACTAAAGAAAAATAATTAATTTTTTCTTCTGGCCCACCCTAATATATTTATATGAAATAATTATCGAAATAAAAAAAAAAATTCAATATACGACGTTTTTAAAACGGACTAAAAAGTATAAAATAATTTCTCAGAGCCTTATGAAGATTTAAAACCACATAGAAATTCCAAACTTTTTACAGATAATCCTGAAAATTTATGACTGTGAATTTTTAATAGCTACGAAAGTACTTGTAAGATTTAAAACGAAAAACGTGGGGCGCATGCAACAGATTGATGCATTAATAGTTTATCTAATAATTTTATTCCACTGCAAATGATATGGACCGATGTGCACGTTTTCTCATTGATAGCTCCTCTCTACACTTCTTGCAGTTATGTATTGCATGTGTCCCAAGTTTTTCGATTTAAATCTTACAAGTATTCTCATAGCTATTAAAAATTCACAATCATAAATTTTCAGGATTATCCGTTAGAAGTTCGGAATTTCTATGTGGTTTTAAATTTTCATAAGGCTCTGAGAAATTATTTTATACTTTTTAGTCCGTTTTAAAAACGTGGTATATTAAAAATTTTTTTTTTTTATTTCGTTAATTATTTTCTGCTTTTTAGTATTGTGTGTGAAATTTTGAAATCGATTTTAAACATCTGGATAAGATAATCACAGAGACATGGGACAAATTTTAAGTTTATTTCAGTTTCTTTTCACTTGATCATGTCTGAAACAGAAAATCGCTATATCTACTTACCAATAACATACCAAACTCATTTTTTAAAAGATTTATACTTAAAAATATTTAAACAAATCAAATTAAATCTTCCACCAATCTATATATATTTTTTTCAGAAAATTAACATGTGGTTTTTGCTACTGGTATTATTATTGGTGCCAATAAATGCCCAAATATCTCAAAGTCATTATCGAGCATCATCAAATTCACCATGGAATGGTCGTTACGACGACTCCACTAATTCAAGACATCAAAATCAAGGACTTTCTTCTTCACAACCGGATAATGATAATTTAATACCCAAAGAAATGTAAGCTAACAAAATCATTCTTTAGCTTTATAATTATTTTATATTCAATAGTAAACCAGTGATAAATTTTGTTTTTCTTATTTTTAGCACGTATTTTGTTGTGGCATCTCGCTTTTGTCGACCGGGACAAATATACCGATTGGCGATCGATGTTCTCCAGAGTGATCTACCAATGATAGTCCGAGCGTCAGTCCAACGCAATGGCGACGAAGTTGGATCAGATTATAAAGAAATAGAAAAAGGATTTCCAGAAAATTTAATGATCCCAATACCAGTGACTTCAGCCAGTGGTGACTACAAGCTTCGAGTGGAAGGTCTTTATAATGGTTTAACTGGTGGGCAAGCATTTATTAATGAAACGCAACTTATATTTTCCCAGCGAGCTATGACTATTTTTATCCAAATGGACAAACCATTTTATATGCAAAGTCAAACAGTACGTTTTAGAGTAGTACTCATAGATACTGAAATGAAAGGATTCACTGATCCTGTTGATATTCATTTGTTGGATCCTCATGGTCGAATAATGCGTCGTTGGATCAGTCGACGGAGTAATCTTGGCACAGTTTTTTTGAATTATCAATTGTCAGATCAGCCAACTTTCGGTGAATGGAAAATTATTGTTAAAGCTCAGGAACAAAGGGAAGAAAAAAATTTTACCGTTGATGAATATTATCAAACACGTTTTGAAGTCAATGTGACAATGCCGGCATTTTTTTTTAGTAAAGATCCATATATTCATGGTGTTATTCAAGCCAATTATACATCAGGTGCACCAGTGAAAGGAAATTTGACAATTAAAGCTGTTATAAAACCAATTAATTCATTACGATCATCGCAGTTACAAAATGAATTTTATTTTACTTTAAATGAATATTATCCAGCTTGGTTTAAACACCCGAATACTGATAACAATAATATGGTTATTAAATTTTTCAATGGTACTTATAGATTTGAATATCCAATGAATGAACTTTTATCACGTTCATCTGTTGCTGACGGATTAGAAGTTAAGATTATTGCAACAGTGGGAGATACTTTTTTGAATGAAACTATCATTGGTTATTCAACTGCTAGAATATATAATTCAAGTGTACGTATTAATTTTTCTGGTGGTTCACCTCAAATATTTAAACCAGCTATGCCATATCCATTAAATCTCATGGCTTCATATCACGATGGGTCTGCGTTAAAAAGTTCAAAGTTGCAGAATGCCCGGATGAAAGTACGTACAGTTGTTGAATCGAAAATTGGTTCTAAAAATTTAGATACTCAACATCTAAAAGTATCTCCTGACCATGAAGCTGTTTGGTCAATGAAAATTGATCTTAGACATCAACTAGGACTCGGTGATAATCCTCAAACTATTAAAAAAGCCCTTAATGACATTAAATCAGTTAGAGTATATGCTTCTTTTAACGACAGGGAAGGAGAAACAGCTAGTGCAGAATTATTCCTTCTGGCTTATGAATCGCTAAATAATAATAACATCAAACTATCAACGTCAACGAAGTATCCAAAAGTCGGTGATTATTTGGTACTTCATGTTCAAACCAATTATCATATTGAAAGATTTAATTATATTATTATGTCTAAAGGAACAATACTCTTAACTGGCCAAGATGTTATGGAACGAAATATAAAAACATTCTCTGTTCCGTTAAATTCTGAAATGGCGCCTGTCGTTACTGCTGTCGTTTATCATGTTGGTCGACACGGTGATATCGTTGCGGATTCTCTAACTATACCCGTAAATGGTATTTCGAGGAACAATTTTACCGTTTTCATCAACAATAAAAAAGGAAAAACAGGGGATAAAGTAGAAGTATCAATTTATGGTGAACCAGGTGCTCATGTCGCACTATCAGGAATCGATCGTACCGTTTACTCAATGCAAGGTGGCAATGAACTCACTTATGCTAATGTTATCTCGAAAATGTCATATTTTGGTGAAGAAACAAATGGTACTCATAGTCATTCGTGGTTTTTCCATAGTGGTGATCCAGATGATGCTGTTTTCTTTCCGTCATCAAGCTTTGGAATTGATGTTAATCGAACATTCGAGTACGTTGGCTTGGTTGTATTTACAGATGGTTCTGTCTATCGAAGACCAGACAGTTGTAATCGGACACAAGGGTACGGTGAATGTTTAAGTGGACAATGTTACAGACTTGACCAACAATGCGACGGCGAATTCAATTGTGATGATGGTACAGATGAAGCGAGATGTCAAACTACTAATACAACTGACTTAGTTCTATTCCGTAAAAATCGACTAAACAGAATTAAACGACTTTATGACAATGTTTGGCTATGGAAGGATATAAATATTGGACCCCATGGTCGGGCAATATTTCATATTGACGTACCACGTCAACCTGTTCATTGGATGGTAACTGCGTTTAGTATGAGCGTTAGTGGTGGTTTTGGTATGTTACCAAAAGCTATTGAGTATATTGGGGTATTGCCTTTCTTTATAAACGTCGAAATGCCAACGCACTGTCGTCAAGGTGAACAAGTTGGTGTACGTATATCTGTATTTAACTATTTAACAATCAATATTGAAGCAACAGTTGGTTTAGCTGATTCACGTGATTATAAATTTGTTCATGTTGAAGAACATGGTATAGTTAGATCTTATAATCCCAGAACATCATTTGGCGAGCATCAGTTTTTCATTTGGATTCCTGCTCAAGACGCAGTCGTTTTCTACATACCAATAGTACCAGCTCGTTTGGGAGATATTAAAGTTAAAGTTTATGCATCGACAGTAATAGGCAAAGACACAGTTGAGCGTACGATTCACGTCCAGTCTGACGGGATTCCTCAATATCGACATCAATCGATTTTAATGGACTTGAGTACTCGAGGTTCAACGTCATTATATATGCATGTGAATCTAACCGCGACACCAGAAGTTTCATATCTAGAAGATCGTTACTATATATACGGTTCAAATAGAGCTAAAATAAGTATCGTAGGCGATGTAGTTGGTCCTATTTTTTCTACAATGCCAGTAAATTCAACAAGTTTGTTAGGACTTCCAATGGACTGTGCTGAACAAAATATGTTTAGTTTTGCTGTTCACATGTACACCATTTTTTATATGAGATGGATAAATCAAATAAACTTAAAACAAAAAAAAGAAAGCTTCTATTATATGAATGTTGCGTATCAACGACAGCTATCATTTATGAATCCTGATGGATCTTTTAGTTTATTTAGAAGTGATTGGAATCAATCTTCATCAAGTGTATGGCTTACGGCTTTTTGTGCTCGTATTTTACAAGAAGCAAATTTTGCAGAGTGGGAAAATTATATTTATATTGATCCAGAAGTTATAAAAGCTTCTGTTAAATGGCTCTTGAATTATCAAACTCGCCAAGGGGCATTTTATGAGATCACTTGGTCACCAGATAGAAAAATTAACAGTTCATTTTATGATGTATTTGATGAAATACCTAACAGAAATATCAGTCTTACGGCCCATGTATTGATTACTCTTATGAGAGTTAAAGACTCATCAGGAGAACTTGGAACTAGAGTAGCATTAGCTGCGATCAAGGCAACGGAATGGCTTGAAATGAACCTAAACTACTTAAATAAACAAGGATCACCATATGAAATTGCAATTGTTGCTTACGCGCTTTCACTGGCTAGATCTTCCAGTTCAGAGTATGCATTCCTTATACTAAATTCACGATCGATTGAAGAAGGAGGTTTTATGTACTGGGCTCGTGAACGTGTTCCAGAACCACCGAGTAAACAAGAAAACAACAAAGCCTATCAACTACCAAGATTACCGTATGCTTATGACTCGGAAAATATTGAAACTACTGCTTATGCATTGTTAATATATGTTGCACGTCAAAATACAAACAGTGATGGCATAGTGAGGTGGCTGAATTCACAAAGGCTCACTGACGGTGGTTGGGCATCAACTCAAGACACAATGTGGGCAATGAAAGCCCTTATGGAATATGCATCTAAATCAAGACTTCGAGACGTCAGTGAATTGAGCCTTACATTCGAACCAACCGCTTTAACTGGACAAGTTATAAGATTTGAAATCAACGAAAAAAATATTGCTAACCTTCAAAGTTTTGATGTAAGTTTATTTACAGTACTTCCCTAGTAGCAACATTGATCAATTTTTCGCGTAACTCTAGTTGCATTATTGAGGAGGTCTTATGTACATCTCTATTTTCCCTACTTAAAAAATCCGATAGATTCTTATAGTTGTATGTATAAGGCCCTATACTTGACTATATCACTCCTCATAGAACTCATTCATTCTTATAAAATCTCTATGGAAATTTATGAGTATCTATTGGATTCTATAAGATTTTCTAAACAGGGTTAAGTCTTCAATAAGTCTACATGATCTTGGGGAAGTCTAAGGCAAATCTTAAGCGAATCGGTTGTAATATTTGGCTAAGATATTTGTGTAAGATCTATTAGGTCAGACCTATTGCAGAATTGCTTGAAATATGTGCAGAAAGCGACCCTCACTTCGTAAGTCGCGTATTAGTATAGTAAATTTAGTGGTGCCCACTCAATGCTCGATTTAATTTTATCGAACGATAATACTATAATAATTTGCAATGCTTTTAACTTCAATGAAAATCACTGGACTTACCATAGTTGTGTCAAGCAATTCTAAAAAAAGAAACCCATTATCATAAGCAATTCTGCAACAACTCGTACCGAACATTTTTATAGCACTATCTTGCTTCGAAATTACTGAGGGCTGTTTTCATAAATTTTCCTAAGTCCTAAAAAAGAATCGTCTTCAAGTCTTGTTTAAATCTTCAGTAAAAAACTTGCTGAAGGGCTTTCGTAAAGTAACTTGCTTAAGACAATGCTACTAGAGTTCCTATCGCCTCCCTGCAGTCTCGCTCAAGGCCCAGGAGCAAGTATGTGGTATAAGACTCGCTGCAAAATTAAACAGCAGACTTTGACAAGTATCGCTCAACAACCTGGCATTAAAAACTTGAGTTAGTCTGCTGGCAGTCTGTAAACAGACCCTAAAAACTTATACAACTATCTTGCTCAGACTTTCGAGAGACCATTGCTACTAGGGAATTATAAAAAAATAAAGTTTCTTCTAATGTTTTTCTTTATTTATTTTAGATACCTGAAGCTTGGGGAACAGTAAAAATGGATATTAAGGGTTCTGGTTATGCAGTTATTCAAATGTCAGTTCAATATAATGTTGATTTACAAAAATTCCAAACAGAACCACCAGTTAAGGCATTTGATTTAACTGTCAGGCACAACGCTTACGGAAGAAATCAATCTCACATCAATTATCTAAGTTGTCAAAGGTAATAATAAACTATATACTACTAGCTATTTTCATTAACGACTCAAAAGTTACATTAATATTGAATTTCATTATTTTAAGGTGGACCAATGTCTATGAGTCAGAAAGGTCCGGAATGGCTATACTGGATGTAACAATACCGACTGGTTATATTATTCAACAGCAATATTTGGATGCATATGTTCGTGCAAGGGAAGTAAGAAATCTACAACGTGCCCGATTTGCCGAACAAAAAGTTATATTTTATTTCGATTATTTGGATGGTGAAGAAACTTGTGTTAATTTCACTATTGAAAGGTGGTATCCTGTTGCAAATATGTCACGTTATTTACCAGTTAGAGTTTATGATTATTATGCACCTGAACGTTTCAATGAGTCTATATTTGATGCAATGTCAACATATCTATTGAATATTTGTGAAGTTTGTGGTAGCTCACAGTGTCCGTACTGTCCAATTTATAATGCCGCAGATATTAAATAGATTTAGTAAAAAGAAGAGACTCTGACTTACTCATGTCGGTGTAATCATGATCAGCTTCGTTTGCCCATGAACTGAGGTTCCAATAAATCTGCCGTTTCCATTTCTCAGGCGATTGACTGTGATAGGATCACCTCGGCTTTTTTATGCAGGAAATTGGCTGCTACTATCATAAGTAATTAAGCTTAAAATACGACAGAATAGAATTTTGAACTGGTTAATTAATGACTTAACTGGATGTTGGGCATTCACTGTAAATTGGTCGTACGTGGTAGCTTTTTTAAGTTTTGTAGGAATCTCGTCAAGCGTCATACTAGCCCTGCTTCTAATGTTTATTCTAGGTCACCTAGAGCAATCTTTGGGGTGGCTCTAGGTGACCTTAAGATAGCTAGGGATCAAGCCCGCTAGGAACAAATGGTGTATTCGTTAATTATTTTTCACTATATTTATAACAAAAGTTTAATTATACACGCAGGTTGCATTGTTCTACTTTCTTCTTTTGGTGTATATTACAGTATTTATTTATTACTTACTCATATCTGTAAATCATTTTATATCGTTATATTATACTAAATTTATAGATGCCGTACAAAAAATAACAAAATAATTTGGTAATCTTTGTATAAAAAAATTAAACTTAAGTTGTTCAATAAAATTTGGCAATTGTTTAATTAGTGAGCCCTTCACATTTTTAAGGTTATTAATACTAATAGGATTACTGGGGTCACTACAAATACAGAAAAATTTAAGTGTCGAGCGATTTTACAAAAAAAGAAACTTGATATCTTAAGCAATTCTGCAGCAACACTCACTCAACATTGTTGTAGACAGTAGATTGGTTAAGAATTACTGCAGTGTTTCTACTTATTTCCGTAAGTCATTAGAAAAGGTCTTAAGTAAGACTTGATGAAATCTGCAGAAAGTATACTTATGAAACAGATCTTCAAGTCTTGTTTAAATATTGCATACCTTAGTACCGATATTGAGGAATGCTTGCGCAAGAGTGTTGACAATATTATCAACATTATGGTATACAATATCGACTGAAATTTTGTACAAGAGACTTGCAGTCAAATCTTGTTGAAATCGTCTGCAAGACATTTGTTGAAAGGCTTCTATTAAGCAACTTGTTTAAGACAATGCTACCAGGGCATGGCATGAAAAATAGTTTTTCTTATGGTTAATTTTGATGGTTGAATTACCAATTCATTATGACTACCCATATCATAATCTAATAGCAATCTCGTCTGAGTCTGGTCACCAGTAAACTGGCTGTCTACGTCTTTATATAACTATGGAATTCGCAGCAGACACTGGTACACAGTTTTAAACGCAAGTCTTCTACAAAGACTTATAAAAAACTTTGTGTTATATTGTACTTCAAGAATTGTGCAAGAATATTGAAGATATCTTGCTCAAGATGCATTGGTACACTGACTTGATCTAATCTTGCACGACAAATTACTTGCATATACTAACGCATTTTTTGCGCCAGGTCTGCTGAAGAAGTGTCATAATGCACTTCTGTCTCTGATACGTTATCCCCTCAATTGGCATACGATACAGGATTCTGAGGTAAAGTGACAGAAATAGAAGTGATATATATGGATAGTGGAATATGACACTTCTTGAGCAAATCTTGCGCAAAATGTGCGTTAGTGTCTGCAAGTAATTTCTGGTGCAAGGCTCGCTCAAGATACGCTTAAGTAACTTTACTAATACATCTTGAGCAAGACATCTCTGATGTTCTTTTGTACAATATCATGTGCAAGTCCGGCAACAATCTTGTCTTAGAATCTTGCATTAATATCTTGTGACAGATTGATAGCTATATAACGACGTAGTCAACAAAAGGTCTTCCACGAGATACTTTCATAAAAATAGTACGAGACTACTATAAGATTATCTTGTATACGTCATTTGGGCAAATCTATGTAATATCTGTCAAAAGATTTATGTGATCAGCGCCTTGACCAGCATCTTGTGACGGAAATTGTTACATGGGTTATTGCTCCGTCACTGGGGCATATTTACCAATTAAAACTGGGATTGAACGAACATTAAAAAAAGATTTTGATGATATGATTAAACGATCATATGATAAACACCTAAATAATAATTTTACCCTCACAAATTGCATTTTGTATCCATAAGAGCAATTTTTATAACAAATCTTCCGTCACGCACTTGCTGATAGGTTATCAGGAAGCAGTACGCACAAAATTGGATAATCCCTAAGCAAACATAGGTGTAGCTGCGCATCCAAACAATGACCTGAATTAAATACAGAAAAGATTGATCAAGAAATTAATACAAATGACACATTATTAATTAAATTTATTTAAATACAAAAAATACATTACATCGTACAACTATTCTCTTACAATTACCGACAATAATTAACAATATAAAGACCTATCGGAATGGATTTACTTAAAATAATTACTTACTTTCCCACGAAATAAAAAACTTTTAAACCTTCTGTTGAGTCAAAGATCATAATTTATAACAACCGATAAATCCGTGGAAGAAATATCTCAAATGATCACAATTCAAGATGACCACATATAGAAATAAGTTTTTTGCCAGTGCGGCAAGTACTTGGCAACGGGATCAGTAATAAATCTAGCAAATGGCACAGTATTGCTCATCGAACTCAACAATGAATTGATCTTATCTTTACTACAGTTGTCATAAAATGGCGACCTCAGTATATACAGCAATAGATTTATTTTACGCTTAATAATCTCTTGCTTCTCATCATTGTTATATTTAACATTCTTTGATTCCTTGGAAATAATGTAGAGACTGAATGCATCTAAAGTGAGCGCAGTAGCCCAAGGTAGCCAGTTTTTATTCCCTTTGACCATCAGTGTCGTCAAATGAATCAGGGGTTTCATGATATAGAGTGTCTATAAAGTTTTATTAATTAAAATAATTGATTATTTTGATTGGAAGGGGTCTAAGGGCAAAAATTACCTCAGATATCATTAGATTTTTAAGTGAGCTCGGGTCGGGAGAGTCTATATTATACTCATCACCATACAAAGGCGTCAATTTTGACCACTGACCGGTTTCTAGAGGTCCTGGATAATGGACGCTTCGTACTACGGCTCCAGTACGTTTCAATTGGTAACCTTCTTTAGGTATATGCTCATTGCGTATAATTTTATTTAGCTTCTCGCGATTCAAAGGTGGGATTGCTGGATTTTGGACTATACGCTCTTTATTTTTGTGGACGAGAAGAAGTCTTAATATTGCTCTAGAGAAAATAATTTTAATTAATAACCACATGGAGAAAAAATATCGTGACCAGCACAACACAGTTTATGATTGTCAGAATATTCGTTAAACTATTTGGAGGTTAGTGCGAGTAGCGATACGTATAGTGCTGACAGTACTTTGGATTGTGAATGGGACTATAATGGTTCGCGATGGTACCACCCGCTATTTCTTGTAAGAAAAATTCCTACATGGATCATGTAAGAAACCCTGTAAGTAAATAGAACGGTTCTTATGTCGGATCTTTAAGGATCCTTATAGGAAACCTATAAGATTTTTACAGAAATTATATAAGTTCCTCAAGTAAAAATATTGTATTTAGAAAAGTTTTGAAACTAGTGTTTACGAAAACTTATCGGCACTATATTGATCTTTCTTAAGGTTTTACATATGACTTTACAGATAATCATTTAGATTTTAGCATACGATTAATACGTATTTTATGTCTATGAATTTTGTATATGATCCTTACAAAAATCCTACAACATCATAGAGATCTTCTATAAAAACTTACAGAACCCTATATATTTATTATATTGGTCACTTTCTCGAGCGAATGTCTATTACACAGCTCCCGATGACCCAGATCCCAATGATTCCGATCCCAAATATCCAGATTCTCATTTCTCTTGATACAGATAATTAATTACCCAGATCCCGATGACACAGATTGACTTTCTTACCGTTCCTAAGTTACAGAGTATTTACATACATATGTACGTACTTCCATACACACATACATACACTCGGACATCATCTTGAAATTAGTTAGAATAGCTTCCTAGAACCTCAAAACGTCAAGATCTTGAACTTGAAAATCTTGACTTGATTCCCGAAAACGTTTTTCTTCCAAATCTTACATAGGAATCTTACAAGAATTACTAGGCGGGGTAGCTCTCCAGATCTCTCCGTTCATAATACGCGCATCACCATCAGTTAAATTGTTCATATCACGATATTTTTTCTCTATACAAAGGGTAAGTAAAGAAACTTTGGGAAGAAGAGCGTGTTTATTTTTACTAAAGGAAAGTATGAAGAAGAACTTATTTGTTTAAAATGATTTTTTTTTTTTTATGAATACGAAGAAAATACAAGTTATCGACACTTTAGGAACCATGGTTGAGATTTCAATTTTCTCACTATAATTACTCTCTAAGAATTTAATAGTGTAATATCATGGAGCCACACCCCTATCAAAATATTCAATGTGGGATTGCATGGCAACCCATAGGAATCCATATAGGAAAGTATGGATATGTGTAATAATCCTCAGGAATTAATATAGGAGTATATGGATTAATATAAGAATCATTGTAGGAAACTATGTGTATCTGGACTTCCATATGGGAAATCCATATAGGAAGATGTGGGTACCTGGATTCCTATGTAGGGACCACATAGGACACTGGGTATCTGGGATCCCATATAGAAACTTGGATATATAGATTTCATTGTGGGAAATTCATATAGGAATCTTGGTTTCTATACAAGTAACTTCTATAGAATTTGGGAGATCTGGATTTCTATTTCTATCGTTTATTGAAACCCCTATCGAAAAAATCCATATAGGAACCTAGCTTAGATTTCTATACTCCCACGTGGTATTTTCGGATGAATTTCCATATGGCTTCTTATAGGAATCCAACATAGATCACGATATAGATTCTCAAATGGGTTCCTATGGAAATCCACACCATGTCAAATCCATATGGGAATCTAGTATTGATTAGGAATTAGGAAAATTATCAAAAATTTTTATTAACATAAACTTTTCTGGAGTACAATACCAATGTACAATTCCTAATTTAACGTTTTATTAATATTATTTGTAATTTCTATAAAGATGTGATACTTCTTGAGTTAATTAATAAATCAATAATTTCTGACAAATACTGGTAGAAAGAGTATAAATTAATTAATTTTTTGTTAAAAGGTTTCCTGCCAGTAGAATATAAATCTGTTTTTTTTATTCATATATGCGTATCAATAGACATTAGATATAGAAATTCAGATACCCCAAATTCTATAGAAAGCACTTCTATGGAATCCCAAATTTCTATTTGTATTTCCCTCAAAAAAATTCATATATTCAAGTTCCTATGTAGGAATCCAGGTACCTACAATTTTCTATGTGGGTTAACCCGCATGAAAAAAATGTATATTTGTATTATATATACGCCAATGCCTTGAACAAGATTATTATATGGAATATTATTCAGTATAATTTTAGAATATAAAGTTTCCTACATAAATTCATACATTCCAATGTAGATTCTTATGGGTTCCTATACAATCCCACATGGATTTTTTTGATGGAGAATAAAATTTTGTTTGTAGTATTCAGTAAGTAAATAAAATACTTGGATGAAGTATTTTACATTATTGAAGAAAATAATTGCTGAGCACTATTTAAGGGTGTAGTGTAGTTGGTCATTTTTGAAAAATCGTTTTTGTTTTTTTTACATTTTTTTAATGTATGTGTATGTGTATCCAAGCATATTGTGCCAAATTTTTATGTAGGTCCGAGCAGCGTAAGTGTATTTTTCTGAATCTAAAGGTCGACAATCACGATTTTACGCGTATCGAATATGTGAACCGCCACAGCTTGGACACATCAAGAGAGAGCAGAACGGAAAAAAAGAAGGCCAAATTCGAAGCAAACGAAAGTTTTGAACAAGAAAAAAGCACTTCGTACCGTGCAGGCATCGCAGATTAAATTTTGGTAATGTTTTTTTTTTTTATTCAAAAAAACTTTAAACGCGTTCATCTTAAAACTACGTTTTCGCCGATGCCAATCAAGATTTCTCCGGAACCCGTGAGCTGATCCTTCGGAAATTTTAACCACATATTCTACATATAAGTACTTACAAGATGAACTAAAATCATATTAAAATTTTGATTTTATCTAATTTTTTTTTACAAATAACAGCGAAAAAAAAAACACTTTTTTTTTCATTTGGTTTTATTTTTGTTAATTAAAATTAGTAAAAATGGGCCAAAATTAATATCGCTAGTATTTCTCGTAGCTACTGTCATACCAAATCTAAAATACTTCGATTTTGTAGTTTTAGATAAGCCGTCGCTTAAATATCGTGATTGAGCCGACCTGTCTTTAAATTATGGCGCTTCGTTAGAGTACACTTTTTGTATTAATATACTTATAAAAATGAATTAAAAAAAATTTTTTTATAATTCAAGACTTCATTTATCATCCCTAACAGTGTTGGTATACTTATCTTTCAAAGCAAACTTGCAAGAAAGTCAAAGATAATAGCGATTTTTGGTGAAAGCCACCAAGTAACGAGAAATGTGACTATCTAAACATAATACTGCCAGATTCTGAATAACTATAAATTTTAATAACTATAAAATTCATATTTTACCCTGAAAAACTGATAATATCTTGAATAATTATATTTTTCAGAACTAAATTGCAATTATCTCAGTAACTATCAACTTTACATAATTTTATTATAGAACCTTTTTTCGTAGAGAATTGAATTTCCGATCAAAATAAGTTGGAAAAAAATTTTTAAAAACTAAACTTTAGCGGGATTTGGCGAGCCTAAGATATCGACCTAAAATTTTTTGTTTTCCGAAAAATTATTTTTTTCTACAAAGAAAAATGTTTTTGGTATTAATAATGAAAATTCAAAAAAAGCAGATTTTCAGCCCACCCTACTACTCATATCAATTTTTTTTTAAATTTAAAAAAAAGTTGAAGTGTCAGAAACTGGGACAATGTCAATAACTGATTCCTTTACCTTATAATTTATAAGAAATAAAAAATAAAAAACTTACTTAACAGATTGTATGATAAATATAACAACCCATTTTCCATAATTTCCCCACAATTTTTTAGCAGTGACTTCAAATAATGCCTCAGTATACTCGATAATTGTCAACCATATTCTTATTTGAGATTGAAATTGCGGCAATTGTAAATGTTTGTACTTAATACTGTATATCAAACGATCATTCAATAGTATCAATAAATTTGGCATTGAATAAATAAACTCACTAGCAAGTGACGAGTTTGAAAAACGTCCTAAAAAAAAGTTAAAAATTAATAAAATAAAGTATCTAATTAATAAATAAGTTAATAAATAAGTTAATAAATAAACGAACCTGCTGTAAAATAGGATAGACATCTTATTGTACTTTCAATGTCACCAATTACTTGTGGTTTTGTTGATATCCATTGTTTATAAATATTTAAATATGAAGAATTAATTGGTACCGATTGACCGACCATTTTTAAAAATAAAATTTACTTAATAAAAGGAAAGAAACTAAAAATTTTGTCTACTTATATTTTTAAATTAATTATTTATTATTTATTAGCCATCGATATTTATTATTTCATTTATTCAATTATTATTCGAGGTTAAAAGTCCGGTGATGTTTTTTTTCTAATATAGAATAAAAAATGAGAGTGTTTACATGTAACAGGAATCGATGGGTGCGTTCTTTAGAAGTTTTAGTTGGTACGCATGCGCATTCAGACGCGCGTGCTGCTTAATTTTTTTGCGCGGGATTTCCCGGATTTAAACTTACACAATTTCTTTTTTAATTTCAAAAATTAGGTTATAATAAATTCTGGAGATTCTAACAGTGAAGAATTGTAAGAAAAATAGAATAGAAGAGAAAAAATTTTCTCTTGAGCTTGAAAACAAAAAACAAAATGAGCATTTATTCGATATAAAAAAAAAAAAAAAACCTATGAATCGAATTTATGGAAAAATTGTATTGTAAGTTGAAAATGATCCTCTGTAACTAAAATATAACCTCAGCAATAAATCTAAATTCAGTTGGTCTCTAGACTCTTCACATAAATATTAGGGAAGTCCGTTTGGAATGACTATTTTTTATTTTCATTCCCACTTCAAAATATTGTTGTAGACATTAAAAAAAATTCCCTGCAAGTTTGAGCCCTTAATTTTAATTTAAGTACTGAAACTTTGTTTGAAGTTTTCCCATTCAAAATACGTAGGGAAGTTAGGATTTTTTTTTACAATTTAGGTCGAATTGGCGGAATTTTGTAAGTAATTTGATACTCTTCAAAATATCTCTAGTAATTTTATTCAGACTCTAATTGTTTTTGCTGTATTAGTTCTGAAAAGCATTTTTTTTTTAACAATTTTGGTTTTAGCTGATATCGACTAAATAACGAAATTTACAGTAAAAATGCAAATAATGATTTTTTAGGATATTTGATTCTCTACAAGAATGGTCTTTTTAGTTAAGGTGCTCAAGTTCTTCCTTCACGTGATATAGGGATTTTATTAATTTTGTAAATAAAATATTTGTCGAAAATTCGGTCAAATGAATTTTAATTTTAAAAATTAAATTTGTAAATAATTTTCTTTATAGTGATTTAACCCATTAATGAAAATAGGAAAAATTAAATTTGATAATTTTCGGAAAATTTTTGACAAATATTTTATTTACGAAATCAATAAAATCCCTGCATTACGTGAATGAAGGACTTGAGCCACTTAACTTAAAAGACCTTTTTGTAGAGAATCAAATTCCTCAAAAATCGTCATTTGCATTTTTACTGTAAATTTCGTTATTTAGTCAATATCAACTAAAAACTCAAATTATCATTAAAAAATCTGGGTATTGGTTGGCCATGCGGGCCAGCCCTCAAACTTCCCGCTGTTTTCGAGCTCCAGGAGCTTTAAGAAACATTAAAAACGTAAATGTCAATACATTTTCGAGCTTTTTGAGCATGAAAATACTCTTGCCTGATGCCTGTGATGGTTTTTTTATGAGCTTTTCAAGCTCAAACAAGTTATATATTATGTTAAAGTTTGAAAATTTATGAATTGAAAATCATTGATAGACAAGCGATTCTTCAATTTTGATTTCCTATTACATACAATAAAATAAATGTATTCAGGTAGAAATCAATGTGAAGAAAAAAATATTGCGCTCGTAACTCAACGGTATCGTGATATTCACTCTACTCGGTTGGTTATACTTTGTATACGGAAAGTATTGGTCTATCGTATTGTGATTATCGCGATCCAGGTGGATCCCGAAATTATAAGATCGTTTTGCCATAGTAGCGATCCGTTTTGTTATAATAACTATCTTTTAAATCATTCCGTCAACCATACGCCAGAAATCTAAATAATTTATATAGGCAAATACCCATAAAAAATTTGAGGTTGACATCGTTTTAAAAATAGTCGGAATAGCTTCCTAGGACCTATAAACGCCGCCATCTGATGAAAACTCGACTTTTGAAAATCGGGGTGAAAACAATGACTTCCTGAATTTTTGAAAATTTACAATTTTCTTAGCGGGAACTTAAAAAATGATTATCAGAACCAATATAGAAAAAACAATTAGAATTTCACTAAAATCACTAAGGAGACTTTTGAAGAGCATTAAATATTATCTATATAATTCTGCAAACTAAACGGCGACCCCATAACGTGAAATGCGGCTGAGCTATGGAGAATTTAAAAAAACAATATTTTGAAGTGGACGTGAAAAAAAAAAATAGTTGTTCCAAACGGACCAGCTTAATAAATTTGTCTCTGTAAATTTTTTGGGCATCTCTCTAATTCGATCAGCCAACTTTTATTCCATTTCGTCCCGGGGTCAAAAAAATAGCTTACATTTGGTTTTTTCGACTTAAATTCAAGTCACCTAAAGCAAAACCAAGTGAAATTTGACTTTTTTTCCTTAAATGGATACAAAGTAATTCAAACTAGCCAAAAGTTAATCAAAAACTCTGTAGCGCCTCGTATAGAAAAACAATATATGGATAAAATATATAAAATCATATATGTGTAACAAAGCAATATATGATATGTTATATTATATATTATAAAAAGTCATATAGAGATTTTCGTCGATTTAATATAAAATTATATACAGTATTAAATATATGTAATCCATATATGTAACTTATATGTTTTTTATATTAAGCTATAAATACATTTACATTTAACTTATAATATATTGTATTGATATATTTCCTTTCATATTTAAAAAATATAAAATTTTTATATGAAATGAAATATATGGTAGCATATAATTTATATTATATATAGCACCATATATTTTCTCTGTTATATTTATGCAGATATTTTATTTGGTGTATGTATATGTATATGGGTATATATATTTGCATCAAATTAACTAATTTTGAAAATTTCAACTGCCATTTAAAGAGTATATTAAAACTTAGATCTATTTTAATTGGAGTTGGTCATACGAATAAGAAACTTTTTTTTTCCATACACAATATAAATATATGTTTTTATATATGAACAGAATATATTTTTCGTATATGATAGAAATATATATTTTTAAGTATGATAAAAATATAGTTTTCGTATATGAAAAGAATAGATATTTTTATATATGATAAGAATATATTCTTGTATATGATTGACAAATATATTTTATATATGCTAAACATATACGGACTCGTATATGATGAGTATTATATTTTTTAATATAAAAAAAAATACATTAGAAAATGTAGTTAAATTTGCCACATATATTTTCTGATATTTATCATATATTTTGACCATGTATGTTATTTTCATACGGAGGACAGCCGGTTTCCAAATTATTTTCTCTGTATCTCAGCCATAAGATGAATGACACTGCCTATGTGTTTCTGTGATAACTGACTGTATTTTTTATTTTATGGGAAATCAGTCCCCACAATATTAACATGTTTTGTTTATTATGATCTCTTCTAGTAGAAAAAATCTCAAAACGTCCCAAGAAAAATTTATTTTTTTGACTTATGCCGACGTTGCCAAATTTTCTAAAGCCGATAACACAGAGTACAATTTGCCGATGTCCCTCCTGACTCTCTTCGTTACTAAAGTAGAAGAAGTAAGGGAAGTAGGGTAACCTCTTTGATATAAGAAGTGGGAGAAAAATAATAACATGAATATGTGACGACAAAGTGCGCATGACATCGCGTACATGATAAGTACATATGCACTGACCACTGACAGCTCGCAGTTTCCAGTAGTCAATGTACGACTTACGTATGACGTTAATTTGTATATAAATATGTATCATTTTGTGAGCACCGATTCTTTGTACGTTTAATATAATTAGCTATAAGTGAGCTTTATTATACAGTGACATAAATATAAATATATAAATACATTTATATTTGAGTTTTGTTATCATCAGTAGTACATTCAACTTTTAGGAATAACACAAAATTTTTTTACTTTTTTGTGATTGTTTTACTTTTTAACAATGTCATCGCCAACGCAAGTTGTAAGTTTTTATATTTATTTACATGTACTATTTTTTAAATTCAATTATTATTATCATAATGTAATTAATTTTTCTAGTAAAAAAAAAAAAAATTTTTTACTAATAATTATTTTAAAACGGAATTTAATTGAAATAACTCATTAAATATTGAGCTTAGGTGAAAATTTACGAGGAACTTTTTTGTAGGAAATTTAATTTTAAACAAATCTGTATTCATATATTTTTATCCTCCTAATATATTTTTATCCTCCTAATATATTTTTATCTCCTAATTCCAACAGTATCTTATATATTTTCGCTGGAATAATAGTTTAAAGTACTCGATTTATAGATTCAAAAAAAAAATCACACGAGATTTTTTATTTCAAATTATAAATTTCGGCAAAATTATTTAAGATACGGATAATATATTTCTATACAATTTTGAAGAAAATGTAATTTTATACTAAAAATATATTAATGCTATTTTAAGTTAATTTAATAGTTTACAAGTAATTTTAATTTAAAAATATCAGTTCATAAATTCGATGAAAAAATCGCTTATGAAATATTTTTAATTTATAATTATAAATTCCGGTTAAAGTATTAAAGGTACGATGAAAATATCTAAATATTATTTTGTAGGAAGTTTAATTTTGTAAAAAAAAGTTGCTATGATTTTTTACGTAAACTAAATAGTTTAATTAGAAATTTAAATTTTAACGGTCACATTTTCGGAGCGAATCATAATGGCCACAAAGGATCTATGGGACCCCGACGTCTTTAATTGGTTGTAGAAATCAAACTAATCAATATTTATACCAAAAAATTTCATCGACATATTATTTAATCATTTTTCAAAAAGCCAGTATCCATTTTTATCATGAATTTTAATTTTGCGATAAAAAAATAGTTACGAGAAAAAAATTAAGAAAGTAACTTTTTGCATACAAAAAGTGTCACTTAGTTGATTTTTAATATTTTTAATTAAATCTTGTGGCAAATCAGTGGAAAATAAATCTACTTTGATATAGAATTGATAAAAAATTCAACTTTTCAAAAAAAATATTCAGTTTAAGAACTGAAGTCAAAAATTAATTAAGATTTAAAAGTATGATTAGATGAACGTCAATCTAATCTTAAAAATTTCTAAATGTATATTGATTTCAGTAGATCTATTTGAATCTAGTGAGATTTATGTAGATCTTATATCTAAAATTTTTGTGAAATATTTTTTTGTAAAGTCCCGAAATTTCTTTTAAATTCGATATTTTCAACTTTCAAATTTGATTACTTATTTTTTCTTGTTAACTATATGATCTACATAGATCACAGATCTGTATAGATCTCCTCGGGTCTTGATCGAGCTAAATATTTCAAAATAGATCTGAATTTTTATCCCGCAAAATGATTAAAAGAACTATGATTGGTTTTTTTCAAATATCTCTGCAAATATTGAGTTGTCGGAAAAATAACAAGAGACCTTTTTTGTAGCGCATTGAATTTTCTACAGAAATGTATCCTGTATTTTTTTCAAAAACTAAATATTTAGTAAGATATCTGGAGTTTAAAGTCGTCTGGTCTTCTAGTCCCAAGTGACCGCCAAGATTTAAATTAAAAAAAAAAATTAGTTACTCATTTATTATTTAATGAATAATTAACACTGATGAATTTATATTTTAATTACAGTTAAAAAGCATAGGTCCAAAATTAGTACCATTCTTTAAGAGTGCTTGCGTATATTTTGTATTACTAGCAGAACAACCGTCATTACTTACAGCTTGTTTTAAATGTTTACCAATAATTAGTCTAATTTTTTTTGTATTACTACATGGTATGAATTTATCCGATGAGTAAGTTTTTTTTAAATTAATCAAAAATTTTAATAAAATAATAGTAATTACAATAAATAACCAATTGATAATTTTTTTTTATTATTAAAGGTATAAATTTTCCCGAAGAATATTGACAGGATTAATATTTAGTTGTCTAGGAGATGCTTTAATTGTCTGGCCAAATTTATTTGTCGCCGGAATGTCAATGTTTGCTATTGCACAGATTATGTATATAACTGCATTTGGTTTCGTACCATTGAATTCAACGTTAGGGGCAATGATTTATGCTCTTTGTACTATAGGTAAGAACCATAAGAAATGTTTACTGTTTTTTTTTTGCACACCTCGAACGCGAAGCGAAGAGGTTGTGCTTTATAACGGACTTGTCAAGGTCACGCGATTTTTTCGCATTAAACTGTATATATTATTTTCATATCACACTTACACGTTATAAAAAGCACATTAATCTCAAGAGGAAACACTAATTAATAAGACTGATACTTTCATTAAGTTGTCCCATACGTATTATAATAAAAAAAAGTTCAATAAAAAATATGTATCATGGACTTGAGTTAGTCTGTAGTCCAAAGAAAGTCTGTGGCACGGATATCTCGTGAACGGCTTGACAAAATGACTTTATTTTTTTTTTCACTGTCTTCAGAATTATGCAAAGAAGGTCCTTTTCGAAAATCACTACTGTAGTCCTTCTGGTTTTTTTTATAATCATTTCTGTTAAAACCGGTACCATGCAAACAAACACATACTGCAGCCATTTTTTTATTTTATCGGGAATTTTATTTTTTTTATCATCGAACTTTGCTGATATCATAAGATTCTACTTTACCATCTGATAATTTTTTTTTTTATTGCCAATTGTCATAGAATTAACTAAATTAAAAAAAAAAAAAAAACGACGAATTTCTTTCTAGATGTTTATTAAAAAATTTTGTAATCAAACATGAAAATTAATAATTTATATATTTTATTGTAACATGAACGTTCGAGGTGTGCACTTTTGGATTTTCCAAACTTTTTTTTAATTATTTACTTTATTTCTTTTGTTTTTTTTAGTTATTTATATATTAATGCCAGGATTAAATGGTATATTAGCAATTGGTGTGCCAATATATACAACATTGTTGGGTACAATGGCATGGCGTGCAATATCACGTGTCCGTTATTTTAAGGTAAGAAAAATTAATGGCTAATTTTGTATATACAGTCTACGTCACTTGGACAGCCTCACCTATTTTTTTTCAATAACTGATTGTTAATCAAAATTTTTTCTTCCTTCCGCAAATCATGAAAGTGATAGTTACACAGAAAAAAAGAATTTCTTGGCGCAAGAAATATTTTGTATTATGAATTGAAGACAAAAATTTTTCTTGGCTTAAGAATTTTTTTCTTGCCTAAAAAATTTTTTCCTTGTTCCGAAAAAATTTTTTCTCACCCCAAGAAAATTTTTGTTTTCACTTTATAACACAAAAAATTTCTTGAGTCAAGTAAAAATTTTCTTAAAACAAAAAAAAAATTTTTGTGCCAAGAAATCCTTTTTTTCTGTGTACATTCATCAGCTCTATCTAAATTAAATTTTTTTTGTCTGAAAAAATTACTTGTAGCCATTTATCAGTTCAACTCATATGTTTTTTAGAAAATAAAAGTCTTCCTGATGTGTGTTTTTGATTCAAAGCCGGTTTTTTATTTCTTTTTCAGTCTCATTTTCTTTAGATGCTTTGCCCGTCTTATCACTTTTCCCGATGAAAAAAGATTTTATATAACTGTATACAGTTATATATGAATTATATAAAATTGGATAGAGGTGATGCATAATTATATATAATCTATACGAATACAGTATGTAATTATATACAAATGTATATATTTGAATATAATTATATAGAACTGTATATAATTATATATAATCTATACGAAAGCATTATGTGATTATATACAAATAAGATATAATTATGTACGATTGTATACAAATGGATCGGGCCATTTTTTCTATCCAATTTATATATAATTTTATACAATTGTATAAAATCTTTTTTCATCGGGTTGTTACAGTTGAAATAGATGCTGCTGTTCCAACTTTTGCTGCTATTTGTCTCACAGTCTTAAGAGAATTAGAGCTGCGCGAATTATCACTCGACGTTCCCTTGGCATTGTTGCAAATTTCGTTCGACCTTTATAATTTTTTCCGTAGTTTTCAGTGTTTTCCACAAAATTATTAATAACTTTTGCACTTCTATTCAATTTTCTAGCTATTTTATAAGATGAATTTTGATTAAGTTAAAAATTAATTTTAATTTCTTCCAAACTCAACATTTTATTGCGCCCCATTTTATATCGCAACCAATTTTCATGTTCTAAATCGATTTTAATTTACTCACCACGCTATAAAATTCAAACGCTACAATACGAAAATGAAACGTATTAGTTTCTTTGCGCAACAAATTTGACTGAGGCTATTCATGTGACGAACTACCGACCAGTGATATGATATGCTCTCTCTCGATATTCTTGCTTTGTTTCTCGAATACTAACAACACATCTTGTTCTGTTTTAAATAAGTAATATAAAATACACATATAATTTAATATATTAGCGAGTAAAGAATCAGCTATTGAAAAAAAATAGGTTAGGCTATTCAAGTAACGCGGACTGTATAGGGGACGAAGGGATAAGCAGCAACCTCCTGAAAATTTTTCATCGAGCTGATTTCCGAAGAGGATTCCTAAAACATCCTAAACCCAATAATTTTTATGTGAGACTCGAAACAGAAATTGACGGTTTTTTTTTTTTTTGCGCCACCATGATATAATTTAATTTTTACTAGTTAACGCCAAGTCCCGGACTCGAACACTAGACCTTCCCCTTACAGCTAAAGCCTTCCACTGCTTCGGCTAGTCTGAATTTTAATTTTATTTTCGATCTTTCATCTGAATAAAAATTACAAATAAAAGTAAAATCAAAACTAATTTTTTAAGCGTTAATTTAAATAAAAATATTTTTTTTTTCATAAGGAACCATGGACATGGACGCAATTATGTAGTTGTATTGGGAGCATATTTTTTTTAATATCAGATACATTATTGGGTTTTCATCACTTTTATCATCCGGTTCCGTATGCAACAGTAAGTAATCAAAAAAAAAAAAAATTATAGTAATGATTGTGTATTTTTTTTGTACAATAATAAAAATTATGATAAGATATGATAGCGTGACCTTTCGCGATGATAAGTAATGATTATTTATTTACAATAGTAATAATTTAACAAAAATCTTTATCTACGAAATATTTAAACATCTTTAGCTCATTGTTCGGAATGTAATTGTTTAGTTTAAAAATTTTTTTTGGTTTTTTCAAACGGTCGAATTTAAAAAATAGACTAGGCTATTTTAAACTCCAAATATCTTAATAAATATTCAGTTTTTAGAAAAAAGACACGATATTATTTTTATAGAAAATTTAAAGCGCTACAAAAAGTGAGTCCTGCAAATTGTAGGAAAACTCGATATTTACAGAGATAATTTTAAAAAACCAATTAAGCTTTTTTATTGATAATTTTGAAATTTCCTATGGCAAATTTTTGACTTTAGTTCTTAAAGTAAATATTTTTTTTTAAAGTTGAATTTTTATATCAATTCTATATCAAAGTAGATTTATTTTCCAATGATTTGCCACAAGATTTAATTAAAAATATTAAAAATTACCAGTTACACTTTTTGTATCCAAAAAGTTACTTTCTTAATTTTTTTCTCGTAACTATTTTTTTATCGCAAAATTAAAATTCATGATAAAAATGGATACTGGCTTTTTGAAAAATGATTAAATAATATGTCGATGAAATTTTTTGGTATAAATATTGATTAGTTTGATTTCTACAACCAATTAAAGACGTCGGGGTCCCATAGATCCTTTGTGGCCATTATGATTCGCTCCGAAAATGTGACCGTTAAAATTTAAATTTCTAATTAAACTATTGAGTTTACGTAAAAAATCATGGCAACTTTTTTTTACAAAATTAAATTTCCTACAAAATAATATTTAGATATTTTCATCGTACCTTTAATACTTTAACCGGAATTTATAATTATAAATTAAAAATATTTCATAAGCGATTTTTTCATCGAATTTATGAACTGATATTTTTAAATTAAAATTACTTGTAAACTATTAAATTAACTTAAAATAGCATTAATATATTTTTAGTATAAAATTACATTTTCTTCAAAATTGTATAGAAATATATTATCCGTATCTTAAATAATTTTGCCGAAATTTATAATTTGAAATAAAAAATCTCGTGTGATTTTTTTTTTGAATCTATAAATCGAGTACGTTAACTATAATTCCAGCGAAAATATATAAGATACGATAAAAATATATGAATACAAATTTGTTTAAAATTAAATTTCCTACAAAAAAGTGTCTTATAAATTTTTACCTAAGCTCAATATTTAATGAGTTATTTCAATTAAAACTCAGTTTTAAAATCATTATTAGTAGAAATTTTTTTTTTTTCATTTTTTAAGAATTAAAATTAATCAAAAATTCATTTATAAAATAAAACAGCTATTTTTTTGAACATTCACTGAGAAATAAATAAAAAAAAAAATATTATTACATAAGTTTACTACTGACGCTTTTATCTGATTAGTATAACAATAATTATGTAGTCAGTGTAATGTATCGATAATACTATAATGATATATTTATTATGAAGGTATCAATAATGTTGACCTACTACGCAGCGCAATTGGGTATCGCCTTGAGTGCCGTTAATTCAAAAGAAAGTACCAAAACTCCGGTAGCTATCAAATAAATATACTATTCTATTAATAATAAACATAACAAACAATAATTATCATAACTATATGTATTAGTACTTTAATACCCATAATACAATAAGTTTATAATAGAAAAAAATATTAAATTTTATTTTTTAGATAGTTAGCGTGCAATAGTTTTTCTTATCTTAGATTTTATCGAAGTAATTGTTGTTATCAAATATCATTATTCTAATAACTAATTATTGTTTGTTAAGCCAAGTTTATGTAAGGACAAATTTAAATATGTAGTGAACACACACACACATATATATATATATATATATATATATATATATATATATATATATATATATATAACGAAATATAAATATATATATTTTTATGTAGTAAATTCTACATTTAGATCGAAAGTATTCATAATTTTTGAATATTCTATTAGTGTGGTAATAAATTTTATTGGTGTTATCAGTATCTACAATGGGGACCGTAATATTTTTTTGGATACGAAATAAAATAGTATATTACAGAACTAGTGTTATCGAAAATAATACTCGAGTTCGGGTTTAGGGAACATGGGCGCCAGCGAGTCCTTGGCCGAATCGAATTATCGCGATAGAAATGTCATATTATTGCGGTAGGAATTCCGTATTATTACAGTATAAATGCCGTATTATGACGGTAGATATGTCGTACTAATATAATAGAAATGCCGTATTAATGTAGTAGAAGTACCGTAATATTACGGTAGAAATAACGTATTAACACGGTAGAAATGTCGTATAAGCTCTGCATAAACGCAGTATAATCTTCGTAGGAATACCGTTCTAAAATTTCACAAATATACCGTATAAATACGGTAAAATTACTTGCTATCAACTACATTTATACTCTTTTAATACAGTATTTGAACGGTATCATGAAAACCGGGAGGGGTAAATTACCATAATTTACGCTATTTGGAATAATTTCGGTAAAATACAGTAATTCGCGGTAGGCCGTGGTAAATTACCGTATTTTACGGTGAAGGTACGCTAATTCACCGTAAATTTGCGGTATCTTACGTTAAGTGCGGTATTTTTGGTAAATGCGCGGTATTTTACCCCAAACTTACGGTAACATTGCGGTGTTTTAACGTAAACATGCAGATTTACTGTGAAATTGCGATATTTCATCGTAAAGTGAAGTATTTCACTGTGTTACGATATAAATGCCACAAATTGCAGTAAATTACCATATTGTACCGCAATTTGCCGTAGAATACGTCAATTTTGCAGGAAAATCCAGTATTTTGCGGTAAAGTACGAAAAGTTGCCGTAATTCGCATCCGCTAGAAGTGTTACCAACCGAACAAGAATATTACACTCGATGTCACTAGTCGTCTGCGACATTTTATATAGCGAATGCTTAAAATAAAAATGCCGTTAAATTCTTAAAGACGGCGTCATACAGTCACAATTATTATAATAATTCGTCTTCATAAAAATCAATGTTTTATTTGATTAGTTCAATTTATTTATTAAATTATAAAAAAAAAAATACTAAACTGTTTATTTATTTAGTTAGTAAAAATTGAATTCAATATTTATTTATTTAATCAAAATTAAAATCATATTTATAATTTATTGTTTTATTAATCAGCGAACATCAATTCTAACCCTAAAAATGTCTAATACATATTGTATTTTATTTAAAAATAAGGTTATAAACTTAAGGTCCACGCACCCTGGCGATCTAAAGTCGTTTGCCGAGAAATTTAAGGCGCATGTGCAATCTAAAGAATTTTTTTTTACTAGTAATGTAGTTTTGAATAAAAACGAGTTCACCCCGGTAACCTATCTTGTACATTTCGCTAACTTGGACTACAGAGTGGGGATATGTCACGCCCATTTTTGTAAAATTTCGGGCAAAGGGGATGCACTAGTGCTTTAAGAAAAATTAAACACTGCATCCGACCAATCAGAAATGATCAGTGTTCAAAAAAAAGTTTACGAGGCTGGTTAGGCATTTAAAAGCGTTTATTTTGAGCATGAATTATATAAAAAAATTTTCTTATTCAACCACTGCTTACTTTTTGAATGAGTACTTTGAGGATTTAAAAAATCGTAAATAAAATTGTTTTCGATTTTCAAATTTTTGAAGTTTGGATAGTAAATCTTTTTTTTTAACGAAATTTTTATATAATTTTGTTTTCAATATTGACGGTTCCCATAATAATCCATAGTCGTTTCAAAAACTTTGATTTTCTAAAATATGACGAATAAAATTTCGAAAATATTATGTTTTTACTGATTAGACTACTAACAAGTGTCATATATATATTGATACTGCCAAAAATAACCAAGTATTTGATAAATAAAAAAAAAACAATTTTTTTAATTGTTATAGAAATCAATACATATATTCTTATAATTTTTGAATTTTCTCTTTAAATAGATATATATTAGTCATTACATAATAGTTTCAATATCAACATATATATGTATACATATATAAGTATAGATAATAACATAAAATAGTAGATGGTAAGAGTATAGATAGTAAACATTAATAGTGATATTGAGGGATAAGATTGATTTGGAAAATGTGATCTCGTTGATAAATAACAAAGAAAAATTATGATTATTTTTAATTTCAAAAGCTACAGAGAACCAATAAAATTTACTATGAAACCTGTGATTTCTCATAAGGCTCATACACATTTTGATAAA
The DNA here is from genome assembly GCA_964016945.1 of Microplitis deprimator. Lineage (NCBI taxonomy): Eukaryota > Metazoa > Arthropoda > Insecta > Hymenoptera > Braconidae > Microplitis > Microplitis deprimator. The sequence goes on from OZ024712.1 coordinate 17,262,874, forward strand.
TTTTATAGACTGATAAAGGCTTGAGAACTGAATCGAGTATGTATTTATTTTTATTTTTACTAATTAATGATAAAATATAGACATAATAATTAATTTAATGTGTTAATATAAAATTACTATCAATTATTATGATTATCTATGCACAGAAAAAGAAAATTTCTTGTCCCAAGAAATATTTTCCATTATAACACTTATTAAAAACTCCAATTTAATCTGATTAAAACTCAATCAGATTTCTATCAGATTCAATCGGAACCAAACATTAAATCAGGATTGCTCGGGAGCGTTCTAACTATTCGATTAAATCCATTTAAAATTTTTTAATCAGATTCAATCGGAAAATAATAATTTATTTTTTCGATTGATTCTCAATCGAATTCATTTGGAACTTTCCGATTAAATCTAATTAGAATTTCTCAATCGGATTCAATCAGAATTTTTAATCAGGGCAATTACTCAGACAGCATTCAAGTCGGAATGACTGCTTTACGACGTCTTTTTGAATGCGTCCTCAAGAAGTCTTATAATGACTTCTTAAAGGTGTCATTTTTAAGAATTTTTAATTAAGAGTTCTTGAAGACTCTATAAATAAGACGTTAGTTTTGTGACGTCTAAATGTATTCTTTTTTTAACTTCTTTATGAAGTCAAAATTAGGAGCTCCTTAAGACGTCATGGTAAATTCATGGTTCCATACCTAAAAAACTTCAAAAATTTGAACTTTTACACTTTGAACTTTGGTAAGTTCGACCTTTGGTAAATTTGAACTTTGGAAAATTTGAACTTTAGAGATTTGAACTTTGACGATTTGAACTTATCTTTTTTTTTAGGTTTTGTGTGCGTGGAAATATAAATTATGTAAACCTATACGCTTGAAATATTATGATATCTTTTTTTCAGGGGTTTTGTGTGCGTGGACATATAAAATATATAAATCTATACGCTTAAAAATTTACAAAACCTGAAAAAAAGGTAAGTTCAAATCGTCAAAGTTCAAATCGCTAAAGTTCAAATTTACCAAAGTTCAAATTTACAAAAGTTCGAATTGCCGAAGTTTAAATTGTCAAGTTCAAATTGGTAAAGTTCAATTTTCAAAGTTCATTAGGTCGGTAACCTAAATTCATACTGAAGTCTTATTTGCGAAGTCAGAAAAAAGAACTTTTTGAGAACTCTTTTTAGAGACGTCTCACTGAGTTCGCTAGGTGGCTCATCCGACATTTTGAGAACTTCTTAAAGACTTCTTTAAGATGTTAATGAAACGTCCAAATCATAAATAGGAACTCATTCAGAACTAATCAAGACGTCATTTTGCTATCTGGGTATTCAATTGAATTTCAATTCAATTGAAATTTTTGAATCAGATTAAATCGGATTTAATCGGAAAATAATAAATTTATTTTTTAATTATTTTCCGATCAAATTCGATAGAAATATTGTTATCAGATTCAATCGGAAATTAAGAATTTTTTAATTGTTTTCTAATTGCAATTTTTTAATCAGATTCAATCGGAAAATAATTATTTTTTTCTTCCGATTAATTTTCCGATTTCCGATTAACTTTCAATTGGATTAATTCGGAATTCTCCGATTAAATCCGATCAAAAATGATTGAAAATCAATCAGAAACTTCCGATTAGAATTTTTTTATCGGAGTTTTTAATTAGAGAAATAAAAAGTAAAATTTTGTTAGGACTACAAAAAATTTCTTGGCGCGCAAAATTTTTTCTTGCTTCAATAAAATTTTCGTTTTCATTTCATAATGCAAAAAATTTCTTGGGTCAAGTAAAAATTTTACTGAGGCGAGTAAACATTTTTCGCGTAAAGAAATTATTTTTTATGTGTACAATAAAATGTTAATTTATAAATTGTAGCCTGTTGATGTGAATTATTTTTATCGTGTTAATAAAATGTTGAATTATTGTATCTTTAATAAAAAAAGTTTTGAAATTTATATTGTAATTTAAATTTATAAATTTATTGGGTATAATTTGAGAATTAGGTAAGTAATTTAGCATTTAATAAATAATAAAGTTAACGTTTGCGTGTAGAGTTGTAATAAAAACCAATTGGATTGAAATTTACTTAAATTATATGAAATTTAAATTTTAAATTGGCACTTATAACAAATATGTTTGAAGCTGATACGTAATATTTTTTTTTTTTTTATAAAAGTTACTGCATGGTCAGTGATGTCATACTTAAAAATATTGATGCTATATTATATATTTCTTCGGCCATAATTTCATAAAAAAGTTCTAAAATCTCGGATGAAAAAGTAATTTTTTTAATTTTAAAATGTTTAATTAGATTTATCTCGGAAACTACTAGCTCTACGGTAATGGCTCAAATGACCTTTTTTGTAGGAAATCAAATTTTCTATAAGAAAGTCCTGTACAATTTTGTTCTGAAGTTAGTGGTTTGCGAGTAAATTAAAGAAAACCATGAAATTTGAGAAAAAATTGGCTTTAAGATTTTTTACCGGTGAGGCTGGTTATAAAACGTAAATTAGCTACAAGCACTTTTAAAGAGAAAGGATTCCTCTGTTATTTCCGCCTAATTGCGACTTAATATCTTGCAATGCCGCGGAGCTATAGATAATTGAAAAAAAAATCAAAATTTACATGTTAATTAAATGGGAAAATTTCAAATTCATTTATCGAGTTCTTAAAATTAAAATTAAGAGCTCATGTTTGGTGAGAATTTTTTTTTTACATGTTTAGAATATTATTCCGTCGATGGACCAGAAAAAAAAAATAGACGTTTCAAACGAAGCACCCTAATATATATATATATATATATATATATATATATATATATATATATATATATATATATAAAATATTTAATGTTAAAAATAAATTTTTTTACTTAAAATTTTATTCAATAAGTACACAACTATTTGTTCACATTTAACAATAATAATAATAACAATAGTTCGTAAAAAACACACACAAAAAAATATTACTAATTAAATTTAAAAAAAAATTTTAAACTTTACGTTTCTTAACATTATTCTTAATATTTTTACCAAGTCGCTTCGCGGGTACTTTATTTTTATTTTTTTTATCATCATTATCATCATCATCATCGGAATTATTCATATCATATTTAGTTGCTATTTTTTCTTTAATTAAAACCCCGCGAATTAATTTCCTCCAATTTCCCCAGATTCTTTTGTCGCTTTTATCTTTAGCTCGTTTAACGGCTTCGATTTGTTCCTGTTCCCAGGCACCTCGCAAAATGTCTTCGTGTTCCTCACAGACAACGTAACCTTGAGTCATGGGCATCGCACCGCGACACCCAAAATTGAAACCAACAACCGCTGGTACGCAGTCAATTTTTAGTTTCTTGGCAATACGAAGCAGTCCCGGAACTTTTATAAAAAAAATAATATATTTTAATTAAATAATTACACTACTTTGTATTGAAAAAAAAAAATAAAAAAAAAAAGGATTCAATGCAGAGTTATTTCATGCCTATACTATATGGTTTGTAATCGAGCAGAAAATTTATTAGTTTTTTTTCTGTTTTTAATATTTAAATTTTGTAGCCTATCAAAAAAATGTATGTGGGATTTAATGGGAATCCATAGAAATTCATGGAGGAAAGTATGGAATTACATAAGAATCCATGGGAATCCATGTGGGAAAGTATAGATTAATATAGGAATCCATGTAAGAAACTGTGGGTACCTGGTTTCCGTTATAGAAAATCCACTGGGAAAAATATGGATACCTGGATTCCCATAAAAGAATTCCATGTAGGAAACTATGAATATCTGGATTCTCATACAAAAAATACATACAGGAACTTGGATATCTGGATTCCCATATAGAAAATCTATATGGAAAACTTTGGATGCCTGGATTCCAAAATAAGGATTCCACGTAGAAAACTATGGGTACCTGGATTTCTATGTACAAATTTTATATACAAGATAAATCATAAATAAGTCCACTAGGGTGGCGCAAAAAAACCGATTTTTTTTTTTCGATCTCGCATGAAAATTTGTTGGTTTACGATGTTTTAAGAAGCCTCTCCAAAAATCAGCTCGATAAAAAATTTTCAAGAGGTCGCTCGCGAATTTTGAAAGTATCAAAAATGATCAAAATTCGAATTTTTTATTTCAAATTTTTTTCTTTCTCGTGGCAGCAATAGTTAATAATTGTGAAATCATGACCACGCTGAAAATTTAAGCCCAAAATTTAAATATTTAAACCTCGCTCAAGAATTTTGAATGTTTCCGAGTGCCGTCTTTTGGACGTTTTCGAGCGACCCTTGAATATTAATAATGAAGCTTCTCGATTTTTTCACCATCAATTTGCATGACAATGAATGAAATGATAACCCGAGAAATAGAAATAATAAGTTATTTACATACTTTTTTATTTTATAATTCAATTTTTAGGTTTTTTTCGCTTATTCAAAACTTACCAAATTTTATTGTTTAAGACTGTCCTATATATTTTTGGTTATGAAAAAGTTATATTTTACTGAAATGACAATAATTAAGTCATAAAAAATACAACAACTAATTCAAACTATTAGCTGCATATTATCGGTTAATATTCAAAATTCTTGAGCGCCGTTCAAATATTTAAATTTTGGGCTGAAATTTTCAGCATAGTCATGATTTTACAAATGTAAACTATTGCTGCCACGAGAAAGAAAAAATTTAAAAATAAAAAATCCGAATTTTAATCATTTTTAATATTTTCAAAAATTCGTGAGCGACCTCTTGAAAATTTTTTATTGAGCTGATTTTTGGAGATACTTCTTAAAACATCGTAAGCCAACAAATTTTCATGCGAGATCGAAAAAAAAAAATAGTCGGTTTTTTTGCACCAACCTATAAAGTCCACATAAAAATCAAAACAAGGTCCCCATATGGACTAAGGATGGTGTGGGTTACCATAAGAATCTACATAGTAGATTTTTGATAGAGCAGTATGTTATATATTATTAATATTATTATTATTATTATTATTATTATTATTATTATTATTATTATTATTATTATTATTATTATTATTATTATTATTGTTATTATTGTCATTATTATTGATGAAATATGTATAGAGGGTTAATAATAATATAGATAATAAATATTTGAATAGCGCACATTGTATGAAATAAGAATACTTACGATCAATATGGACAGTCCCCTTTGGTAACATGCATTGTTTAAACAAGTCGACATTGCCGTACTCATTACGTGGTACTATTCCATTTTTAGCCTGTGGAGGATCGTATTGATTTGTTTGCCATTTACCAAATAATTCTAGAGGCTGGTCTTTAACTAATTGTCCTGTAAACTATTTTTAACATGATAATTATTCCATGAATCGAAGAAATGGAGATTTATGACTGATAATTATTTATAACTTGACTTTATTTTTTTTTAGACTTCAAAAAAAAAAAAAAAATATGAAGAGCTCTAATTTCGAGATGTTTTTTTTTCATATATAACAAATTTCTTAGCAATACTTTTCTTTTTAATAGTGCGTTCATAAATTCTCTGGCTTAATATAAAAAAGGCGCGAAAATATTAAAAAATCTGAATATTTGAAAATGATTGGAATCAAACGGCAAGAATTTGGAATTACAATTAAGAGTTCAAACTCGTCAGGAGCTATTTCTTTAATGTGTGGAATCTAAAAATTTACCTTGTCCATTTTAGGCATAGCTTTAACAACTTTATAAGGCTCTTGACTTGGTTTAACAACACGCGCTTCCTTCAGCCAAGTTTCGCGACTTCTCAATGTATGGACACAATGCCTTGAATAAACAGCTTCGCCATTTTTCAAATGAGCAATTGGTACACAATCTGGTGGATATAACGCTTCATATTTCAGTAAATGCCTCGCCAATGCATACAACGGATGCCCTTTATAATTAGAAATACTATCTGGTAATGGCTGTTCCATTTCCCTAAATTTCGAAATATAACTCTGTTAATATAACGGTTTGAACCAAATAATAGATAGTCCTTACATGGTAAGTAATGACTCGTCTTCAGCTCTGGACAATGCACTATTACTTTCGATCCAGGGTGATAATGTATCTGACCACCATTCTTGATCAATACGTTGCTTTCGTGTTACTGTTAACCAATGGGGGCAATAACGTCTTGTGACATCTTTTATTGTCCCTATTGAATTCCATGCTATTACATATAATACTGGTGACGGTGCTTTTTTCTAATTAAATTAGTAAAAACAAAATATATCATCATAAATTATATTATCTTCTACAAAACCCATGTAGAATGGTATTGGAATTCATGGAAATCCATATAGGAAAGTATGGATTTACATAAAAATCCATGGGGATAGACATAGAAAACTATGGATGCTTGAATTCCCATAGAAGAAATACTTATATAGGAACTTAGATATCTGGATTCGGATGTTAGAAATCCATATGAGAACCTGGATGTATGAAATTTTTGTAAAAATATAGAATCCGGCTGTATGAATGGTACCGAAAATTCTGGGCAAAAAATCTACTTGCGGTGTAACTGTCAAAAAATATCAGGCAAGCGATTATAAACGTCGATTGATACGTGTATATTTAAAAACTTTTGTTCATTATAATATTGGAAATTATAAGGACCTTTACTAAAATTTTTTTTACTAATTACTGTAAGAATCATTACTAAGTGATAAACCAACAGTTCAGTAAGTCGTAAAAATTAAAAAAAAAGTAATTGAATTGAGCAAAAGTTCATATGTAAATTATTAAAAATTTAAAATATTAAAGGGAGACCCATATCGCGTGCCAAATGCCAAAAGGGCGTATAATTTTTTTTTTTTTGTGCCAATTGTTTTGTAAACATGTTCTAAGCCTAAAAATGAAAAAAAAAATTTCCAAAGCCAAAAGGGCGTATATCTTAAGGTCCGCCCTTTTGGCGTTAGTACGTCAAACATTTTTTTCAGCAGATCTTTACGTTTCGAGCGATTCTAAAAAGAATGGCAAAAAAAAAAATTTTTTATACGCCCTTTTGGCATGGAACCCTATCTAACTTCTGTAATACGCCCTTTTGGCATTTGGCACGCGATATTTCTAAGTACGGTAAGAATTTTCATGGTAAACCATGTATGAATCCACATAGGAATCTAATCTAGATTCCCATCTGGACTTTTGCATGATGTGGATCCCAACAGAAAACACGCAAAAATCTCTATGAATTTATGCTTGATTTCTATAGTGAGTCATCTGAAAACGCCATGTGGAAGTTCAGATCACACGGAAATTCTAACAAGATTCCTACACATGGATTTTTTTACAGTGTAAACAATAACAAAATATACTCACATAAATATCAGATACACAGTGGACTTTTTCATCAGGTACCGAAACACTTATCCAACTTTCTTCATCTTCGACATAAACTTCAACCCACAAATACCTCGAATCTCTTACATCAATAACTTCCCCCTCTTCATCATCTTCATCACTTGATAATACTTTTCTACTTTTATCACTTATGCTCTTTTCCTTATCCACGCAACTCTTCCTTTTAACCTCCTCCTTAACTAACCTGTTAGTCCCCAATTTTTTCTTCTCACTAAACTCTTTTTCCGAGTCATCACTCTCCTCCTCTTCCTCTTTTTCTTCCTCATCCTCGTCATCAAAGTCCATTTTTTTAACCTCAATTTTCTTATTCTTATTTGTACTTCTCGTTGATCTTTTTTTATCTTCAAGTTCTTCCTTTTTAGGCATCTTTTTATTTCCTATTTTATTGTCCTCCTTTTTAGACCTCGATCTCATTGATCTCGACCCTTCATTTCTTCCCTCAACACTTGTATCCTCTTCCTTCTTAATTTTTTTCTCTTCCTTAATATCTTCATTTCTTTTCATTCTCTTTACTCCTTTTTTTTCCTTCTCTTTTTCATTTCTCAATTTTTTCTCTCCTTTTCCTTCTTCCTCACTCTCCTCTCCATCTTCATCCAATTTCTTCCCTCTTTTCCCTCCCTTAATATCTTCTCCATCTTCATCTTCTTCCTTCCCTTTAGTATCTTCTTTACCCTCCGCTTCATTCCTCTTCAACTTTTTTACTCCTCCTTCCTTACCCCTCGAAAACTTCTCCCTCAATAACTCAGCCGCTCGTTTTTTCGCCTCTTCCTTCGCCAATTTATCAGCAACTTTTGAGTTCCCAACAACCGAATCCTTCCTACTCTCACAAACTCTTCCATTCCCTCTTCCCCTTCCTCTCCCTCTTCCCTTAGCTTTAGCTCTGGCATTCAAAAGCCTAATCCCAATATCCTCCTCGACTTTCTCCTTCTTAACTTTGGTCTCTTTGGCTCCTTCCTCCTCTTTCTTAACCCGAAATAGCTGATCCGATTTCGGTTTCATCACCGGAGGACAAAGTGACAAAACAAGCCGGGAATTGCATCCGATCGCCCTCAGTGCCGCAATAAACAACAAAACCCATTCCCTGTAATTCCTCACCTTCTTGTCCTTTAACCTGTCAACCAAAATCTCTTTTGTAACGGGAGAGTTCTCTTTATTAAATTCGATTTTTATCGTTCCCCTGAACCATCTAGTAAATTGTTGGACATATTTTATATCAACCCTCCCTTTGGGGTAACTATTTTTCGGAATTAATGACAACACTATCGACATAACCTCGAGATCATTAATCTGCTGGTTGAGATGGAAACCATGAGCCAACCAACAAAGAAGACCAACTTTATGAACCAATAGCTGATTAGAACGAACCCTGGCGTTCATTCTTTTAATCAATTGAGCTTCGAAGTCAACTTTTTTTTTCTTACGATTAAAAACCGGGAGCCCGGTCCCTGGAAGCGTAATATTCACCCCTTCCTTGGGAATTGAGTAATCGGGAGGCTTCTCCTGGTTCTTCTGAATTTCTTGTTCAGCATCTGAACCAGAAAAATCTGACGGATGATCAAAGGAACCTAGACCGCTTTCATGTTTTAGCAAGAGGTCGGCTATTTCGGTTGATAATTTCTGCTTTTTTGGTGACTTGGTTACCGCGGGTGCTAATCCCGACGAGGATGATGCTGATGCTGACGGGTCGACATTAATATTATTTAGTTTCTCTAGATTTTTCATTACTTCCAGCAGAAGGTCTGCGTTGGAAGCGGAAGTATCTGCGATGTCATCATCAGATTCTGATGAACTGGATATTATTCTAGATCTTACCTTTGGTCTAGGTGATTTCGAGGTTGACGCAGTTGGTTTCAATGTCGATGATGAAAAAAATGAACTGGTGAGATCGATCTTGGAGGCCGGTACCAGGAACTCATTGCTGCTGTCGGAACTTTCATCTTCGGATGACATTTTTTGTTTTTCACATTAAAATTTTTTTTTATATTTAAATCTTGTTTATAAACACTGACACTGAACTTGAGTTGCTGATGTAAACATAACCGCGTACAGCGATATGGCACGTGAGTAGAGGCGGGAAGATGGTAAGCCAGCGCTTGTTGATAAGAAAGGAATTTTTTTTAAAATGGCGGGAAAATTCGATTATTTTTATTTTTTTTTTAATTTTGTGATGAAATTAAAAAAAATTTTTAGGTCGCTACCGAGAAAATTACGTTATATTTAACAAAATTACATGAAATTTTCAAAATAAATTCAGCGAATTTTGTACATTCGAAGAAAAATGCAAAATTGAAATTTTATAGAATTTATTGCTTTTTTAAAAAATTATTTTAATTTATAATTCACGAAAAAAAATTTATAAAAATCATGATACTGAAGTTAACCGACGTCTAATAAGCTTTGAATTTTTTTTAAAAGCAGTAAATTATAAAAAAAAAATATTTTAAAAAATTGCACTTTTAGTTTTTTTAATTTTTTTAATTCATTTGATGAAAAAAAAATCTGAAAATTTTTAATTGTCTGTTGACTTCTGGATCATATAAAAATGAATGACACTAAATTTTGAAAATTATGTAAAATTTTATGAAACGAGGTCGTTGGCAAGAAAATAATTGAATTCATATTTTTAGCGGTTCAAAAAAATTTGATTAAATTTTCTAATTCTTTAGATTTTTATAAATTTTTAGTTTTCAAATATAAAAAAAAAAAAATTTGTAAATTGTTATAAGATTTTAGGCAATTTAATAAAATATCAAAAACGAATTTTACTAAATTTTTAAAATTTTGTTTAATTATAGATTAGAAAAAAAATTATTTTATTGAATTCATGTAAAATTTGATTCCATAAAATTTCGTTCTATTCAATATAATTTTGTCTAATTTCATAAATTTTTAGTCTGCTAAAAAAAAAAAATTAACTTACAGAATTTTAGGCAATTCAATAAAATTTCACAAAAATCAACCCTTAAATTTCTATAATTTTAAAATAAAAATTTGTAATTAAAAATTGATGAGTAAAAAAATTTATAAAATATATTTTTAAAAAAATCTCTTGAAAATAAAAATTTACCATAAAATTTTCAAAAAATTTGATTAAAATTGTAAATAATTTTTTATTAAAAAAACTTCCCATTTTTTATTCAAATAATTTTTTTCCCGCTAGAAAATTTCTTTAAAAATTCTCTAGTCGAAAACTAGAAATTTCACGTCTAGAATTTTTTTATCTCCATTCTCTGCGACTCCAAGATTTTAAAACCAAAATAATTCAATTTTATCATATATATATTTTTTAATATAATATATATTATATCAATATATTTAATAACATTTATAATACTTTGTGAAAAGATATTACAGTGCAATGTACACGTATATAATATATTACATTTAATTTACGTATATAATTAATAAAAACAATGGCATTGAATAGTATTTAGCAAAAAAAATTTTAAAAAATTTTAATTAAAATTAAAATTAATAATTATATTTTTTTTGGCCAATAATAAATATAAGACAATAACTACTCTGTCATTTGTAATAATGAATTAATAGTCATATCTTTTTTTCCATTATTTGCGTCATAAACAGATTTAATAACTTCTTTATCAATATTTGGAAACATTTCAGCAATCTGGAAAAAATTCATTTTATTAATTAAATATAGTTTTTTTAAATTCCAGTGCCCGCGTAAAAAAAAAAATCGAACAAGTTTGACATGTCGAATTTCGAAATTTGAGACAATTCCTAAATTTTGTCGAACTTTTTCGAATTATTGTAATATTTCAATATAAATAGAAATACCAAATGATAGGATAGAATTGGAAGCCAAAATGAAAATTTCACAAGGAAGTTTCCAGAAAATTTTTTTCATTACTTATTAAACTTCTCGAGTATTAAAAATTATGAGAGTGAATGTAGCAGACATCAGATAAGTTTACAATTATTAACAAACAGAGCATGCATTTTTTAAAAATATTCTTTTTTTAATTATTTACTCTATTTATTAATAATTTTAAATTTGTCTGATGTCTGCTACATTCACACTCATAAAAAATTTCAAAAATGGTTAGAATTTAAGATACTGAAGTTAGCCGGCGTCTAATAATTTTTGGAATTTTTTAAAAACGATTAATTTTTTTAAATTGCATCTATAGTTTTTTTAATTTTCTGCATGTGCATTTTTTTTTTTTTTTTTTTTTTTTTTTTTCATTAAATTGTTGAAAAAATAAACCGGATAATTATTAGTCTGTTAACTTCAGGATCATTAGAATTTTCAATTTTCAAGAAATTTTTCATGACATCAGTATGAAAGTTAGAAATTTTCTGTTTTTTCAGTTTTTTAGAAATGAAAATAAATTAAATTTGAATCGTAGCAATGAATAAAATTTCCAATTTTTCACTTGGTTTTGTCGATATGAAAATTCAATTTTTTGGACTTTCTTCAAACTTTCAAATTCATGAGAACTGTATTATACATTTTGTTAATTTTCGTAATTCAAAATTTAGTTTATTTCTATTTCAAAAAAGTTAAAAAAAATCAGAAATTCAAAACTTTTATACCAATTAGTAAAAAATGAATAAATTTTTTGGAAATATCCTTGAAAAATATTTATTCCGTTTCTCAATTCCATTCTATAATTTTTCTGTTTATGTTTTCTACTACTGAGGTTTTACAAAAATTCGAAAAAGTTGAAAATATTGAATTTGAAACTTAGACATTTTCAAATTTTTTTCGAACAATTTTCCAAGGATATTTAAAAAAAAAAGAACAAAAATCGATAAAAGTTCGAAATTGTCTCAAATTTCGAAATTCGACAGTTGAACTTTTATGAATTTTTTTTTTTTTTACACGGATGAGAGAGTAAGATTGAAGACTAATTAATAAATTACTTGTTTAAGTTCTTCTTCAGCTTGAGGTAAAGAACTTGGAATAGGTGCAGCAACTGGAGCAACTGGTGGTGCCGTATAAACATTTACAGGAGCGTATCCAGGCATTCCAAACATTAAATTAGACGTTGCTGAAGGTACCATGACTACTGGCGGTCCACTTAAATAAGGGCCAGCTTTACTCTAAATAATAAAAATAAAAATTTTTTATTTTATTTCTGAAATTTGGGAACAGGGGAAACTCATTTTATATTTTTTGTTTTACAAATTTGTGTAAACGAAAAATTGTGTGTTTATTTGACTTCGCGATGAAATTCTGCGTAAAATGAATACCCACATCAATATATTTCGTAATGATGATTATTAGTTATTATGATTAATTAATTAATGATGTATTTATTATTTCATCGAAATATATTGTGTGAGTATTCTTTCCATTGAGAATTTTATAGACTACGTGACAATTTGAGTAATTTGGAAAAAAAAAAATGTTTTGAAAAAAAAAAAAAATTTTTTTAATTGATAATAATAATAATAATAATAATAATAATAATAATAATAATAATAATAATAATAATAATAATAATAATAATAATAATTTTTTTTCAAATTCGAATTAAGTATAAAATGGTTTGTATGGTTCTGATAATTGAGAGATTTTATGAAGTTTGAGTACTCACATCAATATGTTTGGATAAAAAAATTAGTAATTAATTTTTTCAAAAATTTAATTACTATCGAAATTATCCGAAGACCATTTTTTCCGAACATATGGTTGTGGGGACTCATTTCACGCAGCATTTCATTTACTATACAAATATCAGACCCATTAAATCCCAAAAATTTTTTTCGACAAAAAAAAATTTATGAATCAATACTGCTATTAATATTTGGACTGAAGTTCAAAAAATGTAAAATAACTAGTACAGGTAAACTCGTAGTAAAATCCTGTAAAGTTGGAGTACCCACATCAATATATTTGAATAAAAAAAAATAATAATTAATTTTCTAAAAAATTTAATTACTATATAAATTACTGAAATATCATTTTTTCGGAATATATCGTTGTGGGTACTCATTTGACGCAGAATTTCATCAGCTATTCAAATATCTTACTACTTTGATTTTAAAAAATTCCTACTTCATGAAATTATCTAATTACGTATAATAAATAATAATTACCGAGTAACTAAAGACTAGATTAATCATTCCTTCTTGATTATCGCCTTGTTTACCGCTCAACATATACCAATCCTCATGTGTTTCACCGCGTTGCAATACAGATGCGGGTATTTCAATGTGTCCCCAGGCAATTAATTCATCCATCGTAAATGAACACTCATCATATACTTCAACATAAATTTGATTAACTCCCGGTGGTATCCAACTATAAATAAAATAAGTAATTAAATATTTAATAAAGTAATTAACTTAACAAATTAATTCTATAAATAATTACCATTGAATAACTTTATTCCAGTGTGGATTTTTTCCTCCATTAGATGCAGTTTGTGTTTCATAAATAGAATGACCGACTCTTAAACGTACATATGGATCCATTCTGGTCATACCATAATTTTTAACTAGTTTTGCCTGTTAATTAATTTTTTTTTTAATTATTTCATTAATTAAATGCATTAATAAAAAAAAAAAAAATTTTTTTTCTTAACTTTAATTTAGATTATATCTGTAATTATTATAAATAAATATATGATGTATATGGGTCATTCCATGCCAAATCACCTGATTTTAAGAATCATATTTTTCGATCCGGTTGAATTTTTTATCTGTTTTTGTACCTATAAGAAGAGACCTAATCCTTAATTTTGAGCCCTTAATTTTCAAAAACAAATAATATTTACATTGAAATTTAAGTGAAAAATTAAAAAATCTTCAAAAAACTCCAATTTTTGATTAAACATAATTGGCACAGTAGAAAAATATTATTTGTTTATATTTACATTGAAATTTTGGTGAAAAATTAAAAAAAAAAAATCTTCAAAAAACTCGAATTTTTAATTAAAAAAATGCGAAAAGGTTACTTAAAAAATCGAAGATATTTGAATCCCACTTTGACCAAGGGCTTAAAAAATTCGTTTTACAGTCTAGTAAAACATATATTTTCTTCAAGAAAATTAAAAATGTCCGTCTTCAAAAAAAGTCAAAATTTGACTTAAAATGTAAGAACAAACGGTGAAAAAGAAAAAAAAATTTTTTTTTAAATTTTTTTTCGAAAACTACATTTAAATGTGAAAAAACTAGCCATGGCCGAAATGAAATTACCATAATATAATCGGGAGTAATGAATTTCTGAAAATTACCTCATCGTTATTTTTTCACGATTTTCAAAAGTTCATATCTCCAAGGTTTTTGAAAATTAAAGGCTCAAAATTTAGGATTAGGTGTCTTTTTATATGTACAAAAACATATAAAAAATTCAACCGGATCAAAAAATATGATTCTTAAAATCAGCTGATTTGGCATGGAATGACCCATAAAGTTTTCAGAAAGGTAATTAAATTATCTATAATTTTTAATTAGTTAAAAAAATTGGATGAAATCAATCGTATAAAAGTTACCAGCATTGAGTATAAAATTAATTTTTTTTTGCAAGTCTATGATATTTTCTAGGATTTAATGTAGATTTTAGAACATCGATCACTAAATTTTTTAATTAAATTAAATCGTTTTTTTTTTTTAATTATTAAGCTTTTTATTATTTTTTCCGAAATAAAAATTTCTGGAATTTTAAAAAACTAAATTTTTTAAAAATTACACTTAAAATTTTTTATTATTTACTAGATACCAATGTGGAAAATTATCCGTAATAATTCTGTGAAAATGCATCATTTAGTGAATCGAATCGTCTACTTTTCCAACTGAAGTTAGAGGAAAAAGTTACCTAAAAAATGCGAAAATTCTGTGGAAATAAAGAGGGATTATTTTTGTAATAGTGAGATTATTATAAGATATTATTTTATTAATCATGATGACCAAAGATTTTTGAAACTCAAATTCCCTGACTTTTCCAGGTATTCCAGTCAAATAATTAAAAAATTCCCGGACCATATGTAGTAATATTTAATCACTGGAAATATTTATTTTATTCAAAAGAAAATGCTACAAGTCAGTTCAATAAATAATCAATCATTGCCGTTATATGAAACTTTATTTTATTATTTGTTTATGTTCATAAATTTTCTTTATTTATTTAATGAATAATTTTTTATATTTGATTTTAAATCTATGTTTTTAATATAACTCACTCTGTAATAAAATATAAATAAACTTTTCATTTTCACTAGAATAAATTTCATAATTAAGAACATTTTATAGAATATTAATCGAGTACGCGAATAATAAATATAGTGAAACTTGTTAATTCAATACTTATGGATACTTTTAATGTTTTTGGTTTTTTAACTTGTCAATATGCATGTTAATAGCTTGGAGATTTTGACGATTGGTTTCAACTAGGATTTTTTTTTAACAGCCTTTTTAATTCTTACTGTTTCATTTTTTCGCTATTGGAATCAATTTCTACTAATTTTTTTTCAAGATGACATTAAAATCGCATTCGCCCCGCGCCACTTTTTCAACAGTTTTGACAGAAAAAAAAATTTATCGGATTTCTCCAGTAAAAAAAAAAAGAAAGTAAAAATTTTTCCAGCTTTGTGACGAAATTCTCTGACTTTTCCCTGATTTTTCCAGTATATTTATAATTCCCTGACATTTCCAGGTTTTCCAGAAATGTGGCCACCATGAACTTATATTTAATATATTTTTCCTCGTGTTTAAACTACTGCCGCTATTATTACTACTTATGTTACTATTTTTATTATTATTATTATTTTTATTATTGTTGTTGTTATTGTTGATGTTGGCATTGATAATAAGACTGTATAAGTATACTACTATGTAAAATTAACAATAATAATAATAATAAAAAAAATAATAATACATTTTAGACTATTAACAAATTTTTGTAAATTTATGCACCTGAAGATCGGAACGTTTTCGCAGATCGAAAATAAAAAAACAAAATGATAAGTAAAAAATCTACTGGATCTAAATTTCTTAAATATTTCGCATAAGTGGTAATATGTCAGCTGTAAATTTCAGCCACCCCCAACTATCCTCTAAGTTCCCTGTTTAAAAATATTGATTGAAAAGAATTAAAAATGATGAAATTCGAATTTTTTTCAATAATTTCAATTCTTTTGTTTGTATATATAGATTAGGGTGTTAAAAAAAAAAAATTTTTTTCTTTTATGGTATCCAAAAGTTGAAAGTATAAATAAAAATAAAAATTTTGGTACCAATCCAGGCTCTTACTAATGATATTAAGGTTTCCCTCAATCCATTTTTCTATTTTCCATTTAAATAACACGGGAAAAAAAATTTTTCTTTTTTAAATTTTCTAGCTCACAAACCAATTAACGGATTTTTATAGTCAATATATATTTTGTTGGAAATCGACCGCGCTACAAAAAAAGTCTTATCATTTTTTGATAAATCCTACTGTTTAAAAGTTATTTAAGCTTCAAGTCAAATGAATTATAAATTTTGAGATTTTTTTACTTTTCCGGCGAAAGTATCAGTCTTATCAAAAAATGTCATACGAACTTTTTTGTAGATAATTTTATTCCTTACAAATTATTACAAATAAAGTTTCTCGAAATTCCGCATCATTCACAAGTTATTTACATTTCAATGTCAAGCTCTTAAAAAAATAGGTTTCTAATTGATTTTAAGAGCTTGACATTGAAATGAAAATAACTTGTGAACAATACGGAATTTCGAAAAACTTTATTCGTAATAATTTGTAAGGAATAAAATTATCTACAAAAAAGTTCCTACAATATTTTTTGATAAGACTGATACTTTCGCCGGAAAAGTAAAAAAATCTCAAAATTTACTATAAATTTGACTTGAACCTTAAATAACTTTTGAACAGTAGGATTTATCAAAAAATGATAAGAAACTTTTTTTGTAGAGCGTTCAATTTCCTACAAAAAAATTTATTGTTCATAAAAATCCGTTGATTGGTTTGTGAGCTAGAAAATTAAAAAAAAAAAATCATTTTATTTCTCGTGTTATTTAAATGGAAAATAGAAAAATGGATTGAGTCAAACCTTAATATCATTATTAAGAGCCTGGATTAATAGCAAAATTTTTATTTTTGTTTATACTTTCAATTTTTGGATGCCATAAAAAAAACAAAAAATTTGTTTTTTTTTTTTTGACACATCCTAATATAGATATACAGTTTGCATGGAGTGACCGCTTCTCAATTCTTTTCAATCAGTATTTTTAACCAGGGTCAACTTAAATCAGTCAAACTACAGAAATTTTCTTCATTTTTGGTGCGCGAAAAACGTTCCGATCTAAAAT
The DNA here is from genome assembly GCA_964016945.1 of Microplitis deprimator. Taxonomy (NCBI): domain Eukaryota; kingdom Metazoa; phylum Arthropoda; class Insecta; order Hymenoptera; family Braconidae; genus Microplitis; species Microplitis deprimator. The sequence continues at coordinate 17,280,509 of OZ024712.1, forward strand.
CTCAAATTTCTAACATCTAAAATCAATAAAAATTCAGGAGCGCATGAAATGATAAAATTATAATTTCAAATTATTTGCAGTGTACTAAATCTCAATTTTACGCAGATAAAAACCAAAATAAATAATAATAACAATAATTACTTGGACAATAGTGATACTGAGTCTCCCAACTCTTGGATCAATTGTTGGTACAGGACCACCTTGTAATTGTTGTAATGCTAATGCTGCTTGTCTATCAGCAGCTTCTTGTTGTTGCTGCGGATTTAATGTCTCATCCAATCGTAAAAAACTTTGTGGTAATGGTCCCAAAAATGACTAAATAAATAAACGTAATAAAAATTAAATGAGGTAATTAAAAATATTAATAATTAAAATAATAATCACTCTTTGTTTCCATTCTTCATGTTGTTGTGATCGTTGAGCAGTCTCCATTATATTTATATATTTATTTGTCAAAATTTAAATGTTTATATTTATTAGCAAACAGTAAATTCTTCAATGATATTGTAATGATCTTTGTAAAAAATTAATAGATTAGATATATATGTATTTATGATGGAGATAAATTGACAGTAATTGAATACGTAATAAGCTAATAAGTATGACGTATTTTAACAGGTAATTGGCGATGACGATTGACGAATAATAACAAGCGCCATATTTGAATAATAATAAACGTCGTCAGCTGTGTTTATATTTTTCAACGCATGATTAGCGCGGGAAATTTTAAACGTCGCAAGTGGCCTGGCTCGTTTTTCGTTAGCTTTTAGTTGCTCGTTTTAACAACAAATTGTTACCATTTATTTTGCGATGTACAAAAGCTGATTTTTTTCATCAAATATCACTACTAATGTCCAGCGAAAATTTAACTTTTTGATGTTTTAAAAAGATAACTTTATGGTGACAATTTGTCAAGTTTTTGACAACAATTTGGTAACTTTGTAATAACACTGTAACATTTTGTTGACAAATGGCAATTAGTTTTTTAATACCAAAAGGTAACAAATTGAAATCTTTTTTATGCTAAAATTTTTTTGATAAATTTTAAAAGTTGACTTTTTGAAAATTCTATTTGTCATCATTTTATTAACATTTTGGAATAGCAGAAAGTTGACGTGGAATGGGAAACTAAAAGCTAACAAAATGCGAGCCTGGCCACTTGGGATGCCAAAATGTTAATACCTGACATAAATAGCCACCCTAATAGCACAATTTGCTTTAGCAAAAGTTTACTTACAAAAGTTTCGTTGAATTTTTCGTCAAATTTCCATCAACTTCGGACATCTATATTTTACGACAATTTGTATCCAACTTGCTATTGAATTTGACGTATATTTACTGCCTGAATTAGAATGCAAAATCACTTCAAAAGTTGATTAGAAAAAAGTTGTTAATTTTCAGGCAAATTTTATGTCAATTTGTTGTTAATTTGACTTGAAAAATTGTTAAGTATTTTTTTATTGTCAAATTGTAGACAATTTTATGTATAAGTTTGCTTATCTTCTGAAATGGTAAAAATGAAAATAACCGACTTTTTTTTCTGTAAAAAGTTACCTTTAAATTGAAGAAAAATTAACCGAAAATTTTTATTTTCAACTTTTGCAGTCAAATTGACGGCAAATTCGGGCAGCAAATTTCAGGTAATTTCAACATCAAATTACCGTCAATCTTAAGCTAAAGTGGCTATTAGGGTAATTTGATAGAACTTGCCATCAATTTAAAGTGAAACTTTCAAACAACTTGACGTCATTGTCTGACAGTAACACTTGTAGTCAAATTGAATTCAAGTTTACAGACAATTTACTGTCAACTTAAGGATAGCTGCATGCTCTCCAACACTTTTAGTAGGAGAGCTGAAGAGCAATTTTGAGCAGGTTCTTGAGGCACTTAGCAAAATTTTGTGGGTGTCCGTGAAAGACCCCTAAAAAAAATAGTCGAGGTCTGACTGGAGGATACACGGAGTAAAATGCCGCTGAAAATTAAATAGTGATTACAACCATGACTAAAAATTCGCTACATCAAATGAAAAATGACAAACTATAAAAAAAATTACGATTATTTATAGAAAATTAGTTTTTAATTTCAATTTATTACTATCTAGATCGTAATTTTCATTTATCATAACAATTACAATCGTTCGTAAAGATAATTACTTAAAAAATGGAAAAATCTCTCACAACTTTGATAATTTTTATTTTAAAACTGTAATTTTTACTTAATTTGAATCTAAAAATGATTTTGTCCCGCTAAATAAAAAGTACAATTATGTAAACAAAAATATAATTTTTAAATTTATATTAATTATCATTAGATATTGAAAAATTTTATCTAAAATTAAAAATTACAATTATACATAAAAAATTACTATCATTTGTAGAAAATTCGAATTAATTGTAAAAATTACATTAAAGCTTTGTTAAATTTTCATTGAATCAAAATTGAAAAAAATCAATATTTACTTATTCAAATAAAAATAGTTCAATCTTACAAGAAGTAGAAATGATTATTAGATTTATTAAAGATTAGTACATTAGTCAGAATTTTTGTTCCGTAGTTAATATTAAAACATTTTATTAAAATTATTGTGGTTAAAATATTAAAATTTGCTACAGTAATACTGAATATTAAACTACACTTTATAAAAATTATTATCAAGCCCAAACAATTTTTTTTATTCATAGTAAAATTTATTAGATACACTAAATATTTCAACTGACACGATAATAAATGTTAGTCTAATGCGTTTCACAATGAAAACTTAAAATCTTATAAAAATAGTTATCTCCAATGTAATTTTATGTAAGTAGTGTACATTTTAGAATGTTGGTAAGACAAATTGCTACTCCGGGAGATAAAATTACTATTTATTGAGATTGTAAAAATTACTCGCCAGAATGCATCTTTCACAAAGCGAGTTAAATAATATTTACTAAGTACAATAGTAAAAATTATTGGTACATTATTAGTTTTCATTTCGTCGTCAGTAAATTTTACATTGAATGCAGTAATTTTTATAATCAACAGATATTATTATTCTAAATAATATACAGTAATTTTTATTTTGAGTTATATAAAAGTTTTGATTTTTTTTAACATTTTGAGATTACTTTCTCAGATTGTAATTTTTTTTTCAAATTTAGTGAAAATTCTTTAATCTTTTTCTTCGTGTAGCGGCCCCCCGGAAACCCTTGAATTTTTGAAAAAAGGAAATTTCCTTATTCAAAACATGTTCTTGAGGCACTTTGATTTTTATATATATTTAATTTAGATATGCAACGAATAGATATATGAAAAAGCCAGATCAATTAATCGGCACTTAATGTTAGCCAGACTAGTGAAAAATCGTATGTAAAACGAATTCAAAAAATGTTCTTGAGGCATTCTGAAATTTTGGGAGGGTAATATAGATAATGAAAGATAAATAATCCCAAAAAAGCCAGATCATTTTGATGGAACTTTAGATCTGCCAGATCGTCGTAAAGTATCACGTAAGTGCGTGTGAATAGCACTATGTGACGCTAAAGGTGCGAGAGAGAGCGTATATCGGCTGCACCTCTCGCTCAGACCACTATGACGTGATTGGCTCTCGCGAGACCACGTGACCTTCAGTACGGTTAATTTACAATTTCAGAGTAAATAACTAATTCTGATAAAAATAATAACAGTAAAAATAGTAATAATAATATTTTAAATAATATTGATAATAAAAATGATAAAATAAAATTAAATACTATTATTATTATTATTATTATTATTATTATTATTATTATTATTATTATTATTATTATTATTATTATTATTATTATTATTATTATTATTATTATTATTATTATTATTATTATTATTATTATTATTATTATTATTATTTCTTTTCAAGTTAAATGCTTAGGGGGTTATCCCCGGTAGTCCGACTCCACCGAGGGCCTCAACTGAGCGCCAAATCATTACTGCTGCGATGCTTCATCAACAAGATGATCAGCATGCGCAGCAGGCCAAGTTTCGTTGCCTTAGGAGACGGAGGGATCCGAGAATTACAGCCTTTTGCATCCTCGATGCCAAAAACTCAACTTGCGATGAGCAAGTTGGGATTTTAGCCAATGCAGATACAAAATTCTGTTTCATCCCTCCTAGGACGCCAACAATGAGTACGACAAGCTTGACACGGTAGCCTGGGTAAAGTTTGCCAATTTCAAACAGGAGATCCTGATATATTTCGTGTTTGTGCTCTTCTTTAACCGTGATGTTATATTCAGCTGGAGCTGAAAACTCAATAACATAAATGTTACGAGCGGTTTTATCGAAGAGCACAATATCAGGTTTATTATGATCTATTTTCCGCGTTGTTGCGAATGGCACGTTCCAATAAATACGGCAACGGTCATTCTCAACAACTTGCGGAATGTCTCCTGGCAAATAAGGCAGCACTGGTGTTTTATCGATACCATGCGTATGTCTAAGGTGGTAATAAAGTACTCGCAGAGCAGCATTGTGACGCTGGACGTATGCACTTCTTGCCAGCACAGGACATGCTGACAAGAGATGCATAAGCGTCTCAGGATGTTGTTTACACACCCTACACAATGTGTCGGGTAGCTGCATCTGGAGCACTTTTGCACGGTATTCGAGAGTGTTAATTACACCATCTTGGCAGGCAAAAATATACCCTTCAGTCTCGGACATCAGGCCAGCTGACTTAAGGAAGGAAAACGTCAGCTGCTCGGACAAGCCATGTTCACGCATGTGTTTAAAGAACACGCTGTGCATTGACTTGCCCATGTGTATACTGAGCAGTTTTTGCTGCTCAGCGTTGCTGATGACCCTCTTGAATTCCTCCTTAGGGAGTTCAATAAGAGGGTTTACTCTTCCGAGACCAAGGGATTTTGCCGCGTACTTTGCTGCCTTATATAAGAACGCTCCCTTATGCGCATTCTCATGCTGATGAACAATTTGCATAAGGAAGTCGTCTTCATCTGCTGTGAAATTGACAACTTCATATGTTAAACCCAAAACCAAACGATCGTGTAGATACTCCAAGCTCTGAAGACCTCTCCCTCCGATGTGCCGGGAAAGGTATAATCTGGCGACTGAAGACTTAGGGTGCATGCTCCGATTTATATTCATGACTTTGCGTGTCTTGATATCGAGGTCTTTAAGCTCTTTTCGGGCCCATTTAAGGACACCAAAAGAGTAAAGAAGTACCGGGAAAGCAAGCATGTTTGTTGCGGAGGATTTGTTCTTTCCGGAAAGTTCTGATGACCAGATTTTCCGGAGTCCCCGCACATACTCGCTGCAGAGAGTCGTTTTGATTTTAGGAAGGTCCTGCATAGGACTCCCCTCAATACCTAGATATTTGTACGACTCTCCGGGGTCAAGATGGTCAATGACGCTCCCATCTACCAACTCGATATCTTCACGCACATCAGAGCACTTACCCTTCACCAGATTAACGACCGCGCACTTGTCCAACCCAAATGCCATGCCGACATCCCGTGTATACTCCCCTACGATGTTCAAGGCTGTCTGAAGGTGTTCCTCATCAGGTGCATATACCTTCAGATCATCCATGTAGAGTAAGTGGGTGATCGAATAACTCCGATCAGTTGGTGGGCCCACTGAGTATCCACGAGTACGGCGTAGCGCAACAGATATTGGCAGCAGTGAGATGCAAAACTGCAGAGGGCTCAGAGAATCTCCCTGAAACACTCCTCTTTTGTACTGTACAACTTCGGTTACACGTTTGTCGTTGCCACATGAAATGTGGAACCGTGTTTGCCAAAGTTGCATCGTACGCTGAATGCATCCCACCGTATCGTGATTGAGCCCAAGGCATTTGAACAAAAAGAGAATAAGCTCATGAGATGTTGAGTCAAATGCCTTGCGGTAGTCAATCCAGGCCATTGACAGGTTGCGCTGATAGTAAATCGCGTCTTGAATGACACAACGATCTA